>JBBBDQ010000423.1:4475000-4782500 GCA_037127315.1 Ascarosepion bandense | reverse complement strand
AAAAAAAAGCGATAGAAACTTAAATACGTGTACCTACTAACAAGTTTAGGCATTCGAACTGCTATCCGTGTACCCGCTAAAAAGAGTACGTATTTGGACTGCTACCCGTAAACCTACCAATACTTTTATGCATCTGAACGGCTAACCGTGTGCTAAATAGAAAATATATGCATTCGAACTGTTATCTCTTTACTAAATAAAAACTGTATGCATTTGAACTGCTATCCGTGTACCTTCTAAAAACTGTATTAATTTGAACTCCTATTAGTGCACTAAGTGAAAAGTGTATATATTTAAAATGCTATCCGTGTACTTACTTAAAAGTGTATGCATTTGAACTACTATCCGTGTATCTAATAAAAACTGTATGAATTTGAAGAGGTATCCATCTACCAATTATGCATTATATGAAATTTAAACTGCTTTCAAAGTACCTAAGTAAAAACTTATGCATTTGAACTGCTATGTGTATAACTACTAAAATTTGTATTTATTTAAACTGCTATCCATGTACATAATAAAAAAATGTATGTATCTAAAGTGCTATCCGAGTACTGACTAAAAAGTGTATGCATTTGAACTGCTATCCGTGTAGCTAATAAAACGTTTATGAATTTAAAGTGTTATCTGTGTACCGACTAAGTGTTTGCATTTGAGCTTTTATACGTGTACCTACTAAAAAGTGTATGTATTTGACTTAGTGTCCCTGTAACTACAAAATGTATATATTTGGACTACTATCTGTATGCCTACTAAAAATGTATCTACTGGAACTGCTATCCGTGCGCTTATTAAAAAGTGTGCACATTTTAACTGCTATCCGTGAACCTACTAAAAATTGTATGCATTTGAACAACTATCGGTCAGTCAGTTAAGTGCCATACGTGATACACGCTTGGGCGATCATGTCTCGAAAGAGTCATGACTGACTGCGCAGAAGATTATCCCGCAGTTGGTTGCCATTGCTTTCTGCGGTAGACTGGTTGCCAGCCAAAGCTATAGAACCCAATCTGTCCTGTTATTTAACCCATAACTGGAAGGAAGATACGGATTAATACCTTTCCCAAGGCTATTTACGCGTAAGTGAATTCAACGAATTCAACTGGAATTCGAACTCGGCTCCCCGATTTCTCGTTCCGAGCCGATATCCACTGCACCACAACGCACATACTATCGGTATAATTGCTAAAAAGAGTAATTTATTTAAACTGATATTCATTTCTTCTTCTTTTATGTGCCCTGTCCTTTCAGGACGTGGGCTATTCCCTATCTCCCTATCCCTGGTGGCTCTTAGCACGCTTTCTCCTGTTGCACCATGCAACCCTCGTTCCGTCATCCACCTGATCAGGTCCTTGAAATATGTTATCCGTTGCTTTCCTCTGTCTCTTTTCCCCTCTATCTGGCCTGTTAGTATCAGGTTCTCCAAGCCCTCCTTCCTCACTGCATATCCCAGGAACTTTATCTTTCTCTTTCTGGTGCTCAGTATAAATTTCCTTTTCGTTTCCATCCTTTCCAACACCTCATCATTTCTCACATGCTCGATCCATGATATCGCAGTATCCTTCTGTAGAACCACATTTTAGTTGCTTCAAGTTTTTCCATCATCTTCGAAGATATTGTCCAATATTCACTGCTATATTGAAGAACCGACATCACATAGCAGTACTCTCCTCTTTGTTTCTAGTGAAATTGGCTTGTTTCCTAATACTTTACTCAACTTCTGGAATGTTTCCTTCGCCAAGCCATTTCGCCTTCGGATCTCAGTGTCGCACTTTCCATCTTCTGTTAGAAAACTTCCCAGGTATTTAAATTTTTGTAGCTGCTTGATTTTAGTACCCACTACCTATATTTAGCATTTCTGCCCTTTTTGATGATGACCATGCACTCAGTTTTCTTGAATTTTATTTGTAGTCGTTTCTTGTCACTCTCTTCAGCTACCTTCTGTAGGAGGTCTTGTAGTTTCCTTTCCGTGTCTGCTATCAGCATTGTATCATCTGCGCACCTTATATTGTTTTAAATGTGGCCTCCGATGACGAATCCTGGTATAACATCTAGGGTTCTCAGAATAGTCTCGCTTTACAAGTTGGAAGCAACCCCCTTCACGCTGTTAGGTTTCATATATTTATGCGCAGGATATATAGATAGTGAAGTGGTTTCTTGTTGCCTTCTCCATGGTGATTTATTGAGACACCATTTCTAGTTAGCTGGCTGTTGACTCCTTTAGAGTTCTTCCACCCTTTGTAGGTTTTAATTTTTTATGCTACCGGGTTGCTAACATCCCGTAAAATAAAATACAAGTGGTCGGTGAGGGAAAGAAGAACATAAATATTTAGTATACACTTAGTATAAGTTAAAATAAGTAGTCATGTAAAGGAAAATATGTCAATTCCCCAGTTAGTCCTAACTAGCAAAAGATAACGTTTGCAAAACTAAAGGAAAGCATTTCGTTTCCAGTAGACAGAAAAAATTGGAATATTTTCTATCACTTTCCGTAATTTCTCATAGACAAACCTTTTCCGTCTTTGTTGGAGGAGTTTGAAAAACCTTTAGTTGAGAGGCAATGAAACGGGTGGGGGAGATAGGACGCTAGGCAATATTTTATATTTCACGCTGGGCAATATTTTACATTTAAATAAATAAATAAACATTCATTTATTCGTTTACCTACTAAAGATTGTATGCATTTGAACTGCTAACCGTGAACCTACAAAAGTTATGAGTCTGAAATGCTATCCATGTACCTTAAAAAGTATATTCATTTGAACTACTATCTGTGTACCCACTATCTGTGCATGTATTAGCAACTGCTATCCGTGTACTTAATAAAAAGCGTATGTATTTGAGTTACCTACTTAAATGTGCACGTATTTGAACTGCTATTCGTGTAACTATTAAAAATACGTTTTCTAGTTTTAACAAATAATGTCGGGTTATAAATTCCTTAACAAATGGCTGTTGTTCACGTTTCAGGAATAATAGAAGTTCTGAGAAGAGATATGATTTTAATTCGAACCTCATTCTGTCCGGTTGGCCCCCGTAGTTAAACTGGTACGCTTTTGCTTAAAAATTCACGCTAACGAACAAAAACGGAAAGCCATTCGATTCTGGACGCGAGCTCAACTTTTCTTTTTTGAGACGTCACAATCTTGCCGCTTGTTAATAATTTCAATTTTTATGAAAAAATTACATTGGCTCCTTAATCTCGAGTACCCATAAAATATAACATTTGACAGAATTTGTTTATCGGCATTTCAACCTCTGTGTGTGAATTAATGCCAAAATATTCTTGATTTGAATACATTTTCATGGTCCCAACAAAATATATTTTGAACGCAATTGCCTTTAACTGCAGAAAAATGTATTGTTGTCAATTTTGTTATAAAAATTAATTGTTGGCAATTTCGTTATAAATAGGTATTGCTTGTCATTTTAATATAAATAGGTGTTGTTGGTCATTTTACTTTAAAGATATATTATTGATTATTTTACTACAAATAGATATTGTTGTACATTTTCTATGAATAGCTATTGTTGATGATTTTACTATAAATAGTAATTGTTGGTCGTTTTGTTATGAATAGATACTGTTTGTAATTTTACTATAAATAAGTATTGTTAGTGATTTTACTATAAATACAGACTGTTGGTCATTTTAATATTAAATGTATTCCTGGTATTTTAACTATGAGAATTTTATTTTAAACTTTCTCAGTGTCTTATTTTTGTTTGTTGGTTCATTATTTGTCCATAGCTGGGACTCTAACAGGTGCTACCACCCTGAGTCAGGATGGATCTGGGAACAACAGCAATTAAGAGTCGGTTCCACGCTCCTTAAAAACCACAAATCTGCCGATCTTAGGTCTTGCTGCCAGATGTAGTTTATCGTTATGCCTAGGACTATGTTTATGGTAATGAAATATGTGCATATTTACGTAGCTTATATATGTATATATATATATATATATATATATATATATGTACATATATATATGTGTGTGTATGTGTGTGTGTGTGTGTGTGCGTGAGTGTGTGTATGTGTGTGTGTGTATGCATGTGTTTATGCCCATATCTACACGACGTAGGAATATTACCTGTGCATTTTTCATGACCATATGTTGTCTGCACAAATCGGCTGCAAGCTTTCACTTGAGGTGTGAAATTCTCGGCCCCGACCTTAAACTAAACTACAGTGCAAAAATCAATAAATCTTTGATATTCGTGATGTAAGATTGATCGATCGGACGCTTCACGATATAATTAGCTCTAAAAGTTTGGGTTTTACACTTTTTCTCCTCTCCTCCCATTAATGTATTTTTAACAATAATCTTTGGTATTTATTTATTATTTCACTCTCCTCATCGGAAAATGGCTGCAAATAGAGAAAGATGTTCAAATTTTCACCATATACATTTTACAAGGAGACATAACTATCACCGGTGGATACTTAGCATGTAAATGCTTTTTAGGATTATATATATATATATATATATATATATATATATGTGTGTGTGTGTGTGTGTGTGTGTGTGTGTGTGTGTTTTAACCCTAAAAAGTTACTGAGTGAGTAATCTCCAAAACGGAGGTTGGGAATAATAGTATATCAGCAAATACAGGACTCGAATGCTGCGTAAAGTAGATACACTGCCAGTGAACTTCTAGTCAGTATAATCCCTCTACTCTCGCTTTTACTCCAATAGTGTCCACGTATATAAGAGGGTAGGTATATACCATTACTGTATATAGGTCAGTCAGTTGAGTGCCATACCTGAAACACGCTTGGGCGATCATGTCTCGAAAGAGACATGACTGACTGGGCAGAAGATTATCCAGCAGTAGGTTGCCATTGATTTCTGCGGTAGACTGGTTTCCAGCCAAGGCTATAGAACCCAATCTGTCCTGTTATTTAACCCATAACTGGAAGGAAGAGACAGATTAATACCTTTCCCAAGAGTATTCGCACGTAAGTGAATGCAATGAATTCAACTAGAATTTGAACTCGGCTCCCCGATATCCACTGCACCACAAATAGGTAGGTATACAAAAAATAAATAAATAAAGAAATAAATACACCACTTATAGATAACACGTTAAAGCTTTTCTTTACTTATGCCATGCGCGAATGGCTTAAGAGTTAGCCATTCCGATTGACACCAAATCGGTCGTGTTTCGATCCCGGCCGGAAGTAGGTGGATGTCTAGCTACACTGATAAGCTATGATACAGGTTTGTGTATGGATGACGAATATGTGTATATGTCTGTAGGTATACAACACCCTGTTTTTTAGATTGGCTTTTTCTAGAGTCATTATTTCTTTCTTTTTAAAGTCGATGTCAATCTTTCCCGTGTTCCTTTTCTTCCTCTAACTACGACTTTTCCTGACCTCTATTTCAAGAGCTTTTTTGCAGGATGGGCACGTCAAACGTATAAAAGAGAAAATGCATCTGAAGAATTGTACTCTTGACTGCATACCTCTTTTTAATTTGGTTATAGTGCCTTTTATACACTAATTCTGATCCCTTAACCAGCTAAATCATTTTTCCGATTCTTCGGACAATAGTACCGACTCCACAATGCGTCTTATTCACATGAAACGTGCTGTCAAAATCTTTTGACTAATATTATGAAAGTCCTTCCCACTTTTTTTTTTCGTATGCTCATATTTTTCCCCATTGGGAATCAGTTTATCAAGCACTGATCGTATCTTACGCGCAAACATAATCTCTGTCGGACTCATGGCTGAAGATGCTTTTTTATTTGGTGTTAGTCTATACACCTGCAGAAATTGTTGTATTGCTGAATCTGTAGATCCCTCTTAGCTTTTTATTTAAGCTCTTTTGAAAGCATCGCCGAAACGCTCTATCTGGTTGTTGCTTCTAGGATGGTAAGAGGCAATTATAATGTGATTTAACATCTTGCGAAATTCCTTGGTAATTACGTACCATTATCAGAAACAACTAAATCTGGAACTCCAAACCTCGCGAAAATTCGTGTAAAAACTGCATTAATACTTGCGTGGTTAATCTGTTGCATCTTAAAATTTCTGGCCATTCCGAAAAGCTGTCTTCGACAATAAGACAGTATGATCCATTCATTGGACCAGCAAAATCAATTTGAAGACGTGACCAAGGACGGTCAGTTTCTGGCCATGGATTAAACAATTAGTGGTGCCTTAGCCCCCAAATCACAGATTTTGCACGATTTTACCAAAGTTTCAATGTCTCTATCCATGCTACACCAGTGAACATAGCGTGTCATTATGCTGTTTATTCTGAATATAACAGGGTGTTCTGTATGGAATTCTTTCAGGATTCGTTTTTAGAGCTAAAGATACCATTACTCTTTCGTTATACATGAAAACGTCATCACATATTGAATAAACTTTAGAGTATGTTTTATTCTTGTCTATTAATTTATTTCAATAATGAATTTTTCATCCAGTACTTTCTTTTTTATATTCTCCAACGTTAAAGGTTTTCTTCCGCACAGTATTGTACAAAATATTTTTAATCTCTACCTCCGACTGTAGAGCAGCAATGACTGTCTTCGAAGAGTTCATTATTTTTTGGAAACAGTCTGGACAATCCGTCCGCATGACTTAGCTTAACCGACAGGAAGAAGTTCATTCTAAAATCATAATTTAGAATAATGGTTCCTCATCATTGCAATCTGTTAGCCGCATGAGTCGAAATGGGCATGCATTTTCATCCTACAGCACACATTCTGGTGTCCCACAGGGCTCTATCCTGGGCCCGACGCACTTCCTTATTTTCATCAACGACCTCCCAGATGAGATCAAGTGCCAAGTAGACATCTTCACAGATGACACCACAATTTACTCCCGCATCAGTAAAAAAAACCCGCCGTGGCGGAGAAACATAATCTCGCTGCTGACCTTGAATGGGATCTACACTCTGGTGAATAGGGGCAAGAAGTGGCTTGTCAATTTCAATGCGTCTAAGACCAAGCTGTTCCCTGTCAATCATCACAGGTAACCTCTCCTGCCTCTCATAAGCATGGACCAAGCGATTCTCCCTGAGAGCAATACACTGCGCCTCCCCGGCTTTACCTTCTCTTCTGATCTCAAATGGAACCACTACATCGTCCATAGCTAAATCCACTGCTAAGAAGGTTGGGTCACTGTGTCAGGCCAGGATGTTTTTTCTGCCTGAATCCATCCTGCATATATACAAGTCAACCATTCGTCCGTGCATGGAGTACTGCTGCCATATATGGTCAGGCGCCTCTGCCGTTCACCTCAGTTTTCTCGACAGGCTCCAAAGGAGAATCAGTAATGTGATAGGTACTGACTTGGCAGCTCGACTACAGCCACTTCCCCACCGTTGAAATGTGGTCTCCCTTTGTCTGTTCTATAAATACTTTCATGGCTTCTGCTCTGACGAATTTAAGTTACTGGTGCCTCCTCAACCGGTGTTTACTTGTATAACCAGATTGGCAACTGGTCCCACCCATTCACAGTTAGGTTAACCAAATGCAGACGACAATTCTACTCCTTCAGCTTCTTCTCTTGCATTTCCCGCCTGTGGAAATCGCTCCCATGTTCTTCCTTTCCTAACGGCTACAACCACCAGGAATTTAAATGCAATGTCAATACTCATCTATTAACCACTTGACTCTAGCTCTTTCCCAACCCGTATATCCTTTCCTTTCTCTCCACCTTTAAAACTATCATCACACCTGCATTCTCATCCTTCTATTGCTCCTTTCTAACTGGTTCGTCTTCCTCTTCACTCTTTTCTAATTGATCTTTTTACACTCATGTAGCCCCCCTGCACATCAGTGGCATTTCCGCCTTGCTCGGTGTGAAACGATTTAAAAAACATTCTTTTTCTGACACATAAATCACTGATTTTCCCCTCACCACACACACACACACACACACTTATATATATATATATATATATATATATATATATATATATATGAGTGCGAATGGCTTTAGTGTGAACCAGTTCACTGTGTTGTCTGGTTCACACTCAGCGTTTAATTTTATTGCGTGGACCTACCTAGAAATGAACTCTTACACACCTTTATAATATGGCTACCAACTCTGAGTGAGGAGTCACTGAGTAGTAGCCATAGAGTGAATGAATGAGTGAGTCAGGACGCTGCGAGAGAAAGTACTCTCTAGTCCACGTTTACCTTTGTACTACGTTTCCAAGAATATACACTTCAACCTTATATCCGAGTCCGTGTTATCTTTCTATGGCCCTTCGGTCATAACAGTGGCGACGAAGAATACTCGAACAACAAAGAGAAACCTTTACCTAAAAAATTCCTCAAAAAAGTTGCGCCATAACAGTGGCGGCGAAGAATATTCGAACCACAAAAAGAAACCACTACCTAAAAAATTCAACAAAAAATGTTATGCCACAACACTGGCAACAAAAGAAAATCTAAATTTTCACGAAAAAAAAAAGCGACGCCTACAACATTTGTACGTTAATAACACAACTGATAAAAAAAACCGGACACATACAAAAAAAGACGCAAATTCGGTCATCGGATATTTTTTTAATCGTGTCACTCCAAGCAAGGCATTCCACTGCCACCATAGTGCAGGGGGTTACATTGAGGGATTGGGTATAGGAAATGTCAGAAGGAGGGTGATAGACGACTTAGGATGTACATAGGGAGAGAGTTGGAGAGAGTGGGTGTGAGTTAGTGTGTTAGGAGGTGTCTATTGACCCTACATTTAAACTCCTGGAGGTTGTAGCCGTCGGGGAAGCAAGCATGCGGTAGGGAATTCTACAGGCGGGAAGTGCGAGGAAAGAAGCTGTTGGAGTAGAAATTGTTTTACATTTCATCGGATTCACTGTAAAAGGGTGGGACCTAGTTGCCAATCTAGTATCTCGTGCAAATTCACATCTAGGGGGCACCAGTATTAGAAAGAAGGGAAAAGCATAGAAAAATAAACTCAATCCACTTTTTGTGAAACCAAGAACTCGGAAATACTTACTAGTGAAAACTGTAAGTAAGATTTTTTTCTCCCCGCCCCCTCGTTGCTATAATACAAAGCATTTCATGTTCTTGACTTCCCGCGACCATACAGAAAAAAAGGAAGAAAAATATATTTTCTATTTTGCAGCGTGGTTGTTTATGCAATTTTTTTCTCTGACTTAGAGAAAAAAATAGAAGCACCCAGACTCTATTCATAAAGAAAAAAGAAAATATTTTTTCCACCAGCCAGAGCTGAGAAATATTAACGAAAAGAATTACATTTTCTTCCCCCACTTAAAGATTGTTTAAATTACGTGTTTTTTCTCTGATAACACGTATTTGAAGACATTATGGAGGACTTTAAAGCAATCATTGTTCAGATGATGAAGGCACAACTTGATCATCAACAGAAAACTGAGGAACGTACACTACAGCAGCAACAAATGTTGGAAGAAAAATTGCTCCTACAGCAAAAAGAACAACAACAGCAGAGAGAGCAAGAACAGCATTTCTTTGAATTCCAAAAACAACAAAAAAGAATTACTTTGAAAAACATTAAGTAAAAAAGAAATTAGTGAAAACAGCACTGCACTTTCTCACAACACAATTTGGAATTCGATAGAGACATTCAATTATCTTCCTGACGAAGATAAAACATTTGAAGCTTTCTATAGAAGATATGAAAATCTTTTTACGGTAGACTGTGAGGATTGGTCGAACGCTAAAAAAGTTCACCTTCTTTATGAATGTTGGGAACAGCGGAACATAGTAAGTTCATCGATTACATTCTTCCCCCTCCAAAAAAAATCAAGTGAATTAGGGTTCGATGAAGCAATAAAACTTTTGTCTGAGTTATTTAGCCGTAATACAACACTATTCCACAAAAGATGGAAGTGTTTCAACTTGTCAAAACGAAATAACGAGGATTTCAGGCGAACCATCGTCAGCTTCCGTCTTTATTGTACAGATTTCCGCTTAACCATGGAATTAAGTTGTCTGTCTTAATTTATATATAATTTATATATATTGAGAAACTTTAAACAAATTATTGAGAAACTTTGAAAAAATTAACACTTATTTACTTCTTTATTGTAGCATGTTGAATCATCGACTTTTAAATTTAAAAGAAAAAAAAACACTGAAATTATAATGTTTAACAGTTAAGACTTACATAATTGCGAAAACTTACCCACTTGAAAAATGCTTGTTTGCAACCGTAACCATTACTCTTTTCAACGTTCCACTGCAATCATTTCCTTTTTATCGGGTTTTGTCAATGAAGTATTGATCGAAATTTGACTATATTATTTCATCCTTAAGTTAGAAATACTGTAGAGCAGAATTTGGGCAAAGTGTAGAGATGCGACCTTGCGGCAAAATATAGATTCTAGTAAGTTTTCAGAAGTTCAAAATGAAAGTCACTTTCCGACTATTAAAGAGCACAAATAATAACAGAAAGACGTAACACTGAGCGTAAAATCTCAGTTTGAATAGCTTGTAACAAGAGGGAGGATCTCAGTGGTATCGACTCGTCATGAAAACAATTTTTAGATATCTTCCTAACATCAAAACAATTTCTAGATATGTTCCTGTCACCAAAACAATTTTTAGAGTTCCTATCATCAAAATAATTTCTAGATATGTTTCTATAAGCAAAACAAATTTCAGAAATGTTCCTATCACCAAATAATTTCTATATATATATTCCTTTCATCAAAACAATTTTCAGATACGTACCTATCATAAAAAAAAAATTCTCTATGTTCCTATCGACAAAATAATATCTAGTGATAATTTTATGGTCAAAATTATTTTTAGAGATGATCCTATAAGCAAAACAATTTAAAGACATGTCTTATAATGAAAACAATTCAATTTTAATCGTTTCACCCCAACCAAGGCGGTACCGCCACTGATGCGCAGAGGGTGACATTAGAGAGTAAAAGTTTAGACAGGAGGTGAGTGAAGAGAAAGACGAACCAGTTACAGTGAGTGTCAGAGAAAGGACAAGAGAAGGATGGGAACACAGATGTGAAGACAGTTGCGAAAGTAGAGAGAAAGGAAAAGAACAAGATACACGGGTGATGTAGAAATGACTGAAGTCAAGCGGATAAGAGATGGGAACTGACATTGCATTTAAATTCCTGGATGTTGTAGCCGCCGAGAAAGCAAGTATACGGAAAGGAGTTCCACAAGCTGGAAGTGTGAGAAAAGAAGCGGAGTAGAATTGTCGGCTGCATTTAGTAGATTTAGCTGTAAAATGGTAGGACCTTGTTGCCAGTCTGGTAGCACGAGTAAATTCTTGTGGAGAAGGCACCAGTGACCTAAGTTCATATTAGCAGAAGCCATGAAAATATTTGTAGAAAAAACAGACGGAAGCCACATCCCGCCGGTGAGAAACTGGCTGCCAGGTCGGGACCGACCACATTAGAGATTCTCCTGACCAGATATGACAACAGTATTCTGTACACTGTCGAATGGTTGATGTGTCTATGTGCAAGATGGATTCAGGCGGAAAAAAAAACTTTCTGTCCCGACACAGTGACCAAACCTTCCTAGCAGTGGATTTAGATATTGATTCAATGTAATTATTTCACTTGAGGTTGGAAGATAGGGTGAGCCCGAGGAGGCGCAGAATATTGCTTTCAGGGAGACTCGCTTAGTAAATGTTTAGGGGGGGGCAGGGTGATTGCTTGTGATGGTTGACAGATATCAACTTCCTTTTAGAAGCGTTGGAATTTACAAGCTAATTCTTACCCCAGTCAACCACTGAGTGGAGGTACTTCTCAAGATCAGCAGCGAGGTTATGTTTGTCCGCCTCGCTAAATTTCTTACTGATGTGGAAGTAAATGATGGTGTCATCTGCATAGATGCTTACTTAGGATTTGATCACGTCTTGAAGATCATTTATAAAGATCAGGAAGAGCGTCGGTTCTAATATAGAACCCTGGGGAACACCAGCATTCGTGTGGTAGGATGTGGAGGCAGGCCCATTCAAGAAAACCTTCATTACACGGTTACACAGGAAAAAATGGATCAGATCAAGCATGCGTCCAGTGATACCATAACCCTGTAGATTGCGCAGAAGGCCAGCATGCCAACCCCTATATCCAGGGCAAATGCACAAGCCTTGCCGGACTTACCGAGGGTCTAGCAAAGCCGAAACCGTACTGCCTGTCTAAGAATAGTTAATGGGCAGTAAGATGTTGAACTATTTCAACACTGATAATAACTTCGAATACTCTTCCAAAAATTGGTAGAAGGCTGATACGGTGATAATTGGATGGGTCCGAGGATTCCCCTGAGTTCTTAAGTACGGGAACGCAGAGGAGTACAACCAGAAGGCAGGAAAACAGGAAACAGAAAGGCAGTAATTATAGAGTTTAGAGAAGACAGAGGACAGTTCAGGAGTACATTTCTTCAGGAAAATGCCGGGATTCCATCACCTCTGCTCGCCTTATGGGGGTCAAGCTTTATCTTAGATACCAGAGACGGTGTTATGCGAGCATCTTTCGGTTGAGCCTCATTTCTAAGAGGAAAGTCGGGTGCGGGTACTCCAGACGTGTCAAATGTAGAATTTGATGAGAATCTGCGAGCAAAACACTCGGCCTTGTCCACAGATGCCGTGAGGACCTAGAATTTATTGATTAAGAGAGGGATGGAAGATTTACTGTTATTCAGCACCGGTTTGCTGATCCGCCAATAGTTTTTGGAGACGAACATGCGGGTAGCTATGCGCTGTCTCATTCTCTCAGCAAACAACAGCTAAGCATCATTCTGGATCCTCTTACACTCATTACAAGCAGAGGCAAATAGGCGCCTACTTTGGTCAGACGCATGGCTCCAAAATAGCCAGAAGTAGTGGTTCCTGTGTGCATTGACAAAACAACAGCATGATCGGATTTACCCATTGTCAGGGGATTCGAGAGATGTCACCCTAGCAAGAGGAAGGTGTTCAATAACGTAAACTCCTAGACTATGCATACGGACAGTAGAGCCCTTCCTTAAGAGGGGAAGGTAGCCAGGGATCGAGAAGTCAGAAGAGGGAAGCGCTGGGGTGTCAGGGGAAGATTCAATGCTACAAAAGTTGCTACGAATACCCCGGAAGTTAGTGAAAGAAATGTTAAGAGGTTTAAATGATTTTACTCTGCCTGGTTTAGTTTATTTACTGATATCTGGTTGCTCATATTTGTTGGTGGCGAGGAGAGACCTCGAATAGAGGAGAGACCTCGAATAGAGGTAAACGGTCGTTAACTGCGACATGCGCTGGAAGAAAACTGGCGGGGGCTGCAGCAAAGTGTATCTTCGGGGTTACCCACCGAAAGCGCTTGCAGGGACACCTATCCATGCGCGACTGCAAGAACCCCGATATTATGCAACTGTTGATCAGAGTAGCCGCTCTTGACGCTGCGTATGAGTTAGGGGTCTTAACTACCAGTCGGAAGCAACAAATAGAAAACTGCCAACTCGCTACCCTCACAGTTAAGACACGTTGCCACTAACCACGCGCATCGCAGGAAAATAGCGGAAGCACCAATACTGAGGTCTGAGTAGAGGAAGAGAGCTGGAAACCACTTCCTAAACAGGAAACAAGGGATAAGCCTCTATGCCTGTTCATTAGAGGTGGAAGGTGTGTGAACCGGGCAATAGTAGGGTCTGTCTAGTCCAATTTTTAAAAAAACGAATAAGACAAAGAATTACTAACTTTCAACTTAGTTAAAGTCCAACTACCGCAGAAATTTCTAACAAGTTAAAAAAAAAAGAAAAACATGTGACGGCAAACGTTCAATTAAGCATAGCATGGATATGAAAGCAGACTTAAATAAAATAATTATATACATAAAGAAATTCAAAGATAAATGAAAATAAAATAATAATTTAAAGAATTCAAGCCGAAGCGAAATCTAGCGACAGTTCACGCTGGACACAGAAGAAATGGTGGCGTTTCTGAGAGGGGGAGAGAAATATTAATCTCACAAACCACAAACGGAATGCTTAGTAAGGTAAAAATGCTTTGCAATTTCAAAGATTTAACTTTGAATTTGACGGTTGTTTTTATTTGATAAAGGAATTATTAGTTGAAATCAGTGACACAGTGTAAATTTTTACAGGTCACATTTGTTTTGATCAGTTACGGTACACTGTTAGATGGAGTTGACGCTGACACTTGTGATAATCAGCTCAAATGAGGATGACATTCAGGAACATGAAAAATGTTTTACTGAAAATGGATAGGAGTGATACAAGGCGGCCACAATTTTTATTGGCTCGCCAGTGAAAGAATGACTGAGTGTAGCTTCTCATCACTGATACTTACGACACAAGGTCATTATTTAGATTGGATCACCAATCATATTGAGTTGTTGGAGGATTTTTTATACTCTCATTACATATATGACACAAGACCATTGGTCAAGGATTATTGTTGGATAGCCAATCAGAGGAGTGCAACTGGAGCATAGCCAGAGAGGGTTCAAGCCTGATCTTCAACAGTTTCTCGGCATCGAAACAACGGAGACCGATAAAATTAAGAATGGCATTCAGCGAAGCACGCGGCAATATGGTCACTCAGTGTGCTTCTTTCTGTTTTCTTTTCCAGTGATAGTTTTCGGGCATCTTAGCTTGATTTAAGTCGAAATTCATTGACCGACCTGCAATAAACTGTCTTACGAATCAGAGTCGTATCCTTCTCTGTGTCAGTCAGTTAAGTGCCATGCGTGATACACGTTTGGGCGATCATGTCTAGAAAGAGACATGACTGACTGGGCAGAAGATTATCCCGCAGTAGGTTGCCATTGCTTTCTGCGGTAGACTGGTTGCCGACCAAGGCTATAGAACCCAATCTGTTCTATTATTTAACCCATAACTGGAGGGAAGAGACGGATTAATACCTTTCCCAAGGGTATTTGAGGGTAAGTGAAGGCAATGAATTCAGCTGGAATTCGAACTCGGTTCCCCGATTTCTCGTTCCTAGCCGATATCCACTGCGCCACAACGCACATACTATTTCGGCTCTTTGAATGTCGTAAAGTGACGTTTGTTATTTTGTCTAATTTTTTTAATGTGAAAATAATTACTTTATATAATTGTCTAAGCTGCGAAGAAGGCGCTTCTGGTCACGTGGGTGGCGTTCTCCATGGCGCTGAACTGTCCACCAAAATCAAATTCACGCGAATGGCCACGTCAGACGCTTTTAAACTACTATTCAGAGGTAGCCTGACGCTTCAAAGCCATTTCCGTCGCCGTCACTACTAAAGGGAAGAAAAAAGGGAAATAGGGAAAGAAGACGACGATTCCGATGTTCCGATGCGAACAAATGTCGACTACTTACATTAAATGCTTCTTAGAACAACTTCATAACTTTCAACCTTGCTCAAATTTAGTGTTGTGGTTCAAACTCTAGCGATGATTTAGTATTGTCAATTTTTGCCAGATGACCCTAAACTTCGGTCTCAAGCTAGACATCTTAGCATTGATATCGTGCCATTAAAAGAACATGATTGTTGTAAAACGTTGAAAATATGAACAGTCACCATTTCAGGTGAATCAGTTGCTGACATTTGGAAGTAAATGATGGTGTCATCTGCATAGATGCTTACTTAGGATTTGATCACGTCTTGAAGATCATTTATAAAGATCAGGAAGAGCGTCGGTTCTAATATAGAACCTTGGAGAACACCAGCATTCGTGTGGTAGGATGTGGAGGCAGGCCCATTCAAGAAAACCTTCATTACGCGGTTACACAGGAAAAATGGATCAGATCAAGCATGCGTCCAGTGATACCATAACCCTGTAGATTGCGCAGAAGGCCAGCGTGCCAACCCCTATATCCAGAGCAAATGCACAAGCCTCGCTGGACTTACCGAGGGTCTAGCAAAGCCGAAACCGTACCGCCTGTCTGAGAATAGTTAATGGGCAGTAAGATGTTCAACTATTTCAACTTGGTAAAACAGGGATTCATCGTCATCCTTCGACCAAGCAATGGCTAATCCAAAATCCATCGACAATCGCATTGTTGTACTCGGATTCCGGTACTGTTAGTAGACGTCATGGACCTCTTTCGAGGGCTGATTCAAACGTGGATCGCTGGCGCTGTTTTTATATACGAGACACCATCTGAACAAAGATTGCCAACCAAGGCTAAAAACTTCTTCCCAGCCATCAGACGAATAACTGATTTTCCGGTAGTAGGTTGACAATTCTTACTGCAGTACACTGGTTGCCGTATAACCCAGTTTGTCCTGCTATTTATTCATAGCTGGTGGTAGTGGGGGGAACGAGATGGATTTATACCTTTCCCAAGGGTATTAGCACTTAAGTGAATGTCATGAATTCGACGGGAATTCGAACTCTCCGATGTCACAATCCATTACACCAAGGGATGAGGAGTAATATCAAAACCACAAAATTTACTAAGAGCTACAAAAGAAAAGAAAATGTCGAGGGTCATGATCGCAAACGTGCTGAAGGAACATGACATGAAGAAGAAGAAGAAGAAGAAGAAGAAGAAGAAGAAGAAGAAGAAGAAGAAGAAAAGAAGAAGAAGGACGAGCTTGTGTAAATGAATGAAAGAAGACAAGAAGACAAAATTTATTACGTGCTACAAATGACAGGAAATTGTGGAGGGCAAGGATAGCCTATATCCTGAAGAGACACGACACACAGAAGAAGAAGAAGAAAAAGAAGAAAAAGAAGAAGAAAAAGAAGAAGAAAAAGAAAAAGAAGAAAAAGAAGTGGCAGAAGAAAAAGAAGAAAAAGAAAATGAAGAAGAAGAAGAAGAAAAAGAAGAAGAAAAAGAAAAAGAAAAAGAAGAAGAAGAAGAAGATAAATAGGCCTTTAAATAAACCAAACAAAACTAAGTGGGTATTCAACTCACTACTATCGTATTGATCCAAGGGACAAGCTTGCTAGCGATTGCCCTCAGATCGGTATCTCTGGTACTAATTAATTGGGCCATTTTGCACTATTCTCGCAGTGTCCCACTTCTCCAAAATCCACCCTATTTAAATAAAATAAGAGCAATTATTTACAAGAAGCTTATCGATTTTGTCTTCACTGTAGAGAAATAGAGAAAATGAAAGATCTTGATATATTTGCAAAAGGACACTAATTCGCTTGTCTGGTAAGATTTTTTATTTGCTTGTCGATTGTAAAAGACTTGTTGAGGGAAAGCAAAGATTTCATCTTTTGTTCAAAGCAAATCTGAAGGTGCCATCTATTTTCCACGCTCTCCAATTATTCTGAACTTAATCATCAATTTTTTTAATTTACACATTCGTTTAATATCATGGGAGGAAATTGCGAAAAGGCACATTCAACTTTGGTTTAAAAGGAAGTAAATATTAACTAAATCAAGTGTAGTCTGACACAAGTCTGACACAAGCCTTAGGCTTCTGATAAGAAACCAACACGCTAGCAATGGTCTGTGAAAACTAACCGTTGGTCATCGCTCTACGACAGATGCTATTCACAGTGTTTTCGAACAGTGTATAAAGACACAACTGAGCCTGGTACAAGGCTGAAGAGAGGAGACCGATGTGCATCTAAAAGGTGAAACTCACTACCTAGATAGGTGATCGCTTGGGAGTACCATGTGCTGTAAGTCTTGATGCGCGGATGGTGAAATGGATAAGAAGACGGCATGAGAAAGCGGAGAGCAGAGTTCGAATTCCAGTGGGATCGTTACATCCCCTTGCATGTAAACACCCTTGGGCAATCATGAATCGAAAAGAGCCAGTGTCACTCAAAACACTTCATACACTGTTACAAAACAGCATCTGCTGTAGAGCGATGGTTAACGGTCATGGATCAAAAACATGCGCTTGCAACCAACAAGCATTACACAAAAAAGGTACGGTAATGCCCAATTCCATGAATGTGGGGAATGACTACGTTCAACAATAGATCTTTTCAGGCTGAGAAGAAAAATATAGACTGAGTTTCTTGGTGTTTTTCCTTATATTTTCAATTTTCTAATTGTGAAGGATTTGTTTGGTTTTGTGTTTTAGTTTTCCTTGCGGTTGATTGAAACTTAGTTAGGTGATGTTTAATGGAGTTACTAATCATCGCCTGACGAAATACACTTCATAGTATTGAAACAGAAAAGCTTTTGTGTAGCAATGTATAATGTTTTCATTATGATTATTTATAATAAAAAAATATAATGATTATTCCTCCATTTTGCATCGAGCACTTTTTAAAAATTGTACATTTTTACTCTATTTGTTCTTACTCTTATTCACACACACACACACACATATATATATATATATATATATAGAGAGAGAGAGAGAGAGAGGATTTCTGATATAAATATGTTATAATATCTCTCAAAAGTAGCCATTTTGTTCCGACACTATCCGTGTCTTATCATGGCTACTTTTGTAGTTATATTATAACATATTTATATAAGAAACTCTAAATAAATATTATTCCCTCTACTTTGTATTGAGCACTTTTTAAGAATAGTGTCTCTTTGAATACGGAATTTTACTCCATCTATACCTACCCTATATTTGTGTATGTATATATATGTATATATATATTTTATATATAGAATTCATATTCATATATTATATATATATATACATATACATATATATATATATATATATATATATATATATATATATATATATATATATATATATATATATATAGATAGATAGATAGATAGATATACGAAACGAACACTGAATTTTTTTTCACTTGACTTGTTACAGTCAAACTTGGCCAGAGAAACACTTTTTGGAACTTTATAAAAAAATTCTAAGTAACAAAGAAATCATGTAATTTCTACAGAATTGTTTTCTCTTTCACTAAATGAATATAAATTTAACTTTTATTGCTTTTGAAGATGCTCAGCTATACTATTACCAGCTTATTTTCTAAAAATATTATACTGGTGATTTTTACTCGATTTACTTTCTTTAAGAATTTTTAAAGTTACTCTTAGAGATCCATCTATCTCTTCCTTAATTCTCCAAGAATCGATCAACGTTCCAACATTGAATCTTTAAAAGGAGGTCACCGCAGCAACTGAACAAAAGAACGTTTCTATATAAAAAGCAGCTGATTTGACTTTCAGTAAAAAAAAAACAAAAAAAAAAACAGAGATCGCGCAAATTTCTTGTATTGGCTTGAAGGCAGCCGTGGAGAATAACGGAGCCTGCTACAGAACAACGACCGCAGTCCCTTAAATGCCAATTTGTGCCATATATGATGTCTTGACGATGTCATATATACATTCAAATATTCGAAGCAAGGGTTGTGGCTAAATTAGTCAAATTTTTATCTTTAAGTTTTTCAAACATAGGAATGTCTAATTCCATAACTGAATTCTACGATAAAAGGGCCATCTGATCTTCATCTTTTATTGAGGAAAAAGAAGAGGGAAAAGAATTGTACATAGAATTGCGAATCAGTTTATGTTCCAGTAACAGGCAAATGATAGTGCACCACAATGGAAAATGGCGGATATCGAAAAATGCTTAATTCTTGTCCAGTTTTTCAGTACAACAGGCAACCGAAGCAAATGTGGACAACCAAGAGAAAATCGATATCACTGAAAGAGGCCAGAAACGTCCATTAAAGTAGATATCTAGCCTGAGAAACAAGCAGTAATGATTACAAGTAAATAGCATTATTAAAATCTCCCAAGTAATTCCCAAACGATTCTTTTGATGGGAGCATGTCAGGGCATATGATTCAAAGAACAAAGGCAGATGCAGTAGCAGGAGCTAGTTAAGGTCATTCAAGTTTCCCTCTTCTGTTTAAAGTCTCCTTTACCGTTGTATATCACACTTCACGATTTCAATCATTTACAGATGTGAAGTAGGTTCCCACTATATTTTCTACACATATGTTCTTGTGAAGTAAGATAATAGCCTCAAGCTGTCCAAATGTCTTAGATTAAGGATTATCATTAGTATTAATTTTCACTCTTATTTCTTTCTTCTTATATTGTTGCCTGATTAAACCTCGTAGTAAGTAGATATATTAGTCTTAAGTTGCCTGAATTTCATAGATTAAGAATTTTCATTATTATTAATTTTTGACTCGTATTTCGTTACTCTTAATTTGTAGCTTGTTTATACCTGATAGTAAGTAAATATAATAGTCTTAAGTTGTCTGAATTTCTCAGATTTACAATTATCATTAGTAATAATTTTCATTCGTTTTTATTTCCTTTTTTGTTGCCTGATTACACCTTGTAGTAAGTAGATGTACTAAGCATTAGTTGTCTGCATTTCTTTGATTAAGCATTTTCATTATTATTAATTTTTTACTCATATTTCGTTCCTCTTAATTCGTAGCTTGTTAAGAATTTATCTGGTGGTGGTGGAAAGTGACCTGACATTTTTATGTTCAAAATACAATCTTCTACTATGAATTTTTTACACAAACTGTTGCGATAGTCACGAATAGCGGTACACAATTCACTGTTCACGAATTTGAAGATTTTCGTTGAAACGTTCGGATTGATCATATTGCTACACCATAACCAAGGTCAAAAAGACAAACTGAACGGTTTGTCGGTACTTTTAAGAGAGCTTTGAAAAAAGCGAGTAATGAAAAAGTGAGTGGTGAAGCACTATAAAAATTCTTATTATTCATTTTTCACTCGTATTTCATTTCTCTTAAATCGTTGCTTGTTTGCACCCAGTAGCAAACAGATGCAAGTGTCTGAAATTCTGAGAAGAAGCATTTGCATTATTATTAATTTTCCACTCGTATTTCTTTCATCTTAATTCGTAGCTTGTTAAGAATTTATCTGGTGGTGGTGGAAAGTGGCCTGACATTTTTATGTTCAAAATACAATCTTCTACTATGAATTTTTTACACAAACTGTTTACAAGATGCGATAGTCACGAATAGCGGTACACAATTCACTGTTCACGAATTTGAAGATTTTTGTTGAAACGTTCGGATAACCAAGGTCAAAAAGACAAACTGAACGGTTTGTCGGTACTTTTAAGAGAGCTTTGAAAAAAGCAAGTAATGAAAAAGTGAGCGGCGAAGCACTATAAAAACTCTCATTATTCATTTTTCACTCGTATTTCATTTCTCTTAAATCGTTGCTTGTTTACACCCAGTAGCAAACAGATGCAAGTGTCTGAAATTCTTAGATGAAGCATTTGCATTATTATTAATTTTCCACTCGTATTTCTTTCATCTTAAATTGTTGGTTATTTACATCTAGTAGCAAATGCATATAAGAATCTTAAGTTGTCTGAATTTCTTACATTAAATATTTTTATTATTATTAAATTTTCACTAGTATTTAAGTCACTGGTGCCTCCTCAACAGGTGTTTACTCGTGCAACCAGACTGGCAACTGGGTCCCACCCATTCACAGTCAGGTTAGCCAAATGCAGACGACAATTCTACTCCTGCAGCTTCTTCTCTCGCACTTCCCGCCTGTGGAACTCGCTCCCGTATTCTTGCTTTCCTGACGGCTACAACCTCCAGAAATTTAAATGCAAAGTCAATACTCATCTACTAACCACTGGACTCTAGCGCTCTCCCCACCCCTGTATAACCTTCCCTTTCTCTCCACCTATGTATCTGTCATCGCACCTGCTATCTCAGCTTTCTATTGTTCCTTTCTAACAAGTTTGTACTCCTCACTCTTTTCTAATTAATCTTTTTACATTTATGTAGCCCCCTGCACATCAGTGGCGTTTCCGCCTTGCTCGGGGTGAAATGATTAAACAAAAAAAAATTTCACTTATTTTGTAGCTTGTTCAAAGTAACAAGTATATGTAATAATCTTAACTTGTGCGAATTTCATAGATGGAGTATTTTCATTGTTTTAACGAGAAATATAAAAGAATAAAATTATAAGGGCGTATCTTATCTTATTTATTCTTTTCTAGTTGTAGTAGGATTCCGTTCTAATGAAGGGGAATTGTATACCGTGCAGGTTAACGGAATTTGGCCTTGTGGGAAGATAGCCCACTATAATTCATAAAATGATTATAAAATCAAGAAAGGCAATTTGAGTATAAAATAACATTTATATATATACGCATATCAATTAATGTTTTTACAATTAAAATAATAATTAAGTCCAACGAAGGTTAAAGTGTTCATGGAAAATAATATAATGCTGAAAGAGATAAAAGGCTTAAGAATGTGGAAGCGGAGGTATATGATTGAATGTTCATTTAGAAGTTGCCGATTCTAAGGTCAGTAAGCCAGTAAGTACTTTTGAGAAATGTCTTTGAAGAGGTCAGTTCTGATGTCAATGAGTGCTTTTGAGACAGGGTGAAGGAAAGAGGTCAGCATAGTAGTCACTCGACTTAAGTCAAGGGAGGAACTAATCAGCTCGTCCGTCTCTGCCGGTCTGTCTTTCTAACGATGCTTTTTTGTCTCGGCTCTTTATATCTGCCTTTTGGATCAAACAGCTTGTTTTGGAATTTCCTACTTGAATTTGATTCTGGGCTTCCCATTGGCTGGTAAATAAAATTCGCGTAGGCTCGCGAAATGGAAATTTGATATTTGATTAATTTTTATTTTTCAACCGGAACATCTGCGCAAATCCACCTGCGCGGAGATGATTTTTTATTCATTTGCTTTTTGGTTGCTATAGAGCAAACATCCGGTCAGCTCGCATTTGCTCGGTCGGTATCACCACAAAATAACAGGGATTATATTTTCAAACAGCGTGTATTCGTTTAATATACATGATATATTTACAGCTGTTAGAAAATCGGGAAAAATTGTTAGTATCGTTTTCGGTTGATATTGTTAGGAAAACGATTAATGCTGCTAGAAGTTTCAGAGATTTACTTTTTCATCGGGTAAGTTTGGCCGACATCACAGGAGTGGATTTAGCCGTTCGTTGGGTTTGACGCACGCGTCTGCGATGGTGTTGATAAGCTGGCGGTAGTGTGATGCCAAAATGTTGAAGTCTATCTGCCTGTTAAGCTGTGTTGGCGTGTTAAACGATCGCGTAGGGTGAACCATGGCCTTATAGAACAGACTCCCAAGTGAATATTTCACCAATCACTACAATCTTGACCTGTTCAAGTCTCGCCTCGGCAGTTTTCTTCCATAGAAACTACCTCTTTAAGCAAATCTCTACTTTGAGTGGCACCGGGCCTTGTAAATGGTGAACAATAAATATAATCAACAAAATTTTTTAAAATGAAAAAACTGAAATGACTAGAAGTATCATGCCCTAAAAATTTCCACTCTGTCAGATTTTATTAATAAGTACATATGTAAATGAATATGTAAATGAATGTGCGTTGTGGTAAAACGAGAAATCGGGGAGCCAAGTTCGACTT
The DNA here is from genome assembly GCA_037127315.1 of Ascarosepion bandense. Taxonomy (NCBI): domain Eukaryota; kingdom Metazoa; phylum Mollusca; class Cephalopoda; order Sepiida; family Sepiidae; genus Ascarosepion; species Ascarosepion bandense. The sequence goes on along the minus strand of JBBBDQ010000423.1, from coordinate 4,759,248 downwards.
CCAGTTGAAATCCTTGCATTCACTTACGCGCAAATACCCTTGGGAAAGGTATAGATCCCTCACTATCTTCCAGTTATGATCGCCCAAAGCGTGTATCACTTATGGTACTGACTGACATATATAAATGCACGCATAAACGCACGCACACCCTAGGGGTGGATATGCGTTTGTGCATGCGGGAGTCCTAACGTGATGGTTAGGTAGATGGATAGTGAACATAAATACATATGCAACAACATGTACTGATTTTGATTTTTGTTTTTCCATTGCGTAAACACGGGAGATTTTTTCGGTTTCAAGCATAAGAATGGTTGAGTTTTTAATTTTCCTTTCACATACAACTAAGACAACTTTACGAGATATTACTTACGAAATATCAGGCAAAATGGCGAACATAAACTAGAGTTAGAACAGAAAATAAGATGTATCCAATACTTATGCGTGTCACCATATATATATATATATAGTCATCCGCAGACAGATCTGTTTCACTGTATCACAGCTCATCAGTACTGTTAGACTCCGATTGCTTTTAACCCAAGATTGAAACCTGACCGAATTGGCGTCAGTCGGCGATTCTACCTCTGAGCTATGGACGCTTGGTAGAGGCAGACTTTTTAGCGTGTATATTATCATTATACAATAGCTGAGAGTTTTTTAATTCATTGCTGAATGAACGATATCTCTCTCTCTCTCTCTCTCTATATATATATATATATATATATATAGAGAGAGAGAGAGAGAGGGAAGCGACATCATGTCGATGAGAAAATTTTTGAAGGCGGGCTGCTAGATCAAGATCAATTATATTGCACATCATCTTTTGGATTTTGTCGAGAACCTCCAGATGAATAGCAGGAACACCCGACTAGATATAGCAACAGTATTCAATGCACGGACGAATGGTAGATTTATAAATGTGCAAATTGGATTCTAACGAGAAAAAAGTTCCTGGTTCGACACAGTGAACCAAAATTTCTAGCAGTAGATGTAGCCATGGATTCAGTTTATTCAATTCAATTTGAGGTGATTTAAGAGAGTGAGGCCAAGGAGGCACAGTGCGCTGCTCTTTAGGAGATTAGCGTCATCCATTCTGATGGTAAGCAGGAATGTTTCTCTATGATGGTTAAAGGAGAGCAGCTTCGTTTTGCCGGCATTAAAATTTGTGATTCATTTCCTACCCATTCAATCACAGATTGGCGGTTCTTTTGAAGTGCTTGGACAGCCTTGACAGATTTCTTATTGAGATAGGCACAATTGATGACGTCTTCTTCACAGATGCCAACCTGTAGATAGATAGATAGATAGATAGATAGATAGATAGATAGATAGATAGATCTGAAACTCTATTAAGCATTATGATGGCTAGAGGAAAATCGTTAACTTTCTTCCTTATAAAAAGGATATTTTAACACGAACATCTCTGATATTCTCAAAAGTCTGATGTTTTTAAATATAAATTATAATAAATATATAAGCCAAAATAGAAATCGATAAAATAAATATATAAACAACGTTAATAAACTATCTCTATCTAAAAAGACTATATTTAACTTCCACCATGACACATAGTGAGATGGCCTAATGTCTGGAATAAACGAAAGAAGAAAAAAACAAAAATAGCATTTGATTATTTACCGTGCGACAATTTAAGCAAAATAGGAACTCTAAGGAAACTGTCCCTAATAGTCTGAAGGAGATATTTTAATTTCCAAAAAAACATAATAGGTAAGAAGGCTTGGAAAACTTAACACTTACGAGACATATTAAAACTAGAGAAAGAAGATGAAATAACAATTATCTCACGTTATGTGTTTAAGTTAAATTATGACAGAAAATAAATGATAAATTGATCCGTTTTTTTACGGTTTATCAACCCTTCGGAGGTAATTAAAATCCAGAAACTATTTTTAGATTTTAAGGATATTCTTGTAGAAATTTAAATAGCTGGGAAGTATTCTGACAGAGGATAGAAAGTGTGACACTGAGATCCGAAGAGGCATTGGCATGGCCAAAGACACATTGGCATCACCAAAGACACATTGGCATCACCAAAGACACATTGGCATCACCAAAGACACATTGGCATCACCAAAGACACATTTTCGTTGAAAATTTGACGCACTATGGATATATTGAAATCGAGGGGAGCAGTTGAAAACAGCGTTTAATCGAGCTAAGAAGCTTGGAGATGAGAGACTAGAGTTTATGAGAGATAACAAAAAGACAACATTGTGACGCCTTATGCCCGGGGCTCGCCGTCTAATGTGACGTTTGTTCTCGTTGACGGTCGTGGCGATCCCAGTTGTGATACTGCCACCCGGCTGGCCGGTTGGTTTGGTCGCTGTTGCTAGTCGTGACGTTCTCGTCCGAGGAGGTCGCCACAAAAGTTGGTTTACAAGACGTCTTTTGCAACAACACGCCACTGTCCCACGTTGTGATTTGATCCCAGAGGTCGCGTCGTGCAATTTTAGTAGTCACCTTTTAGAGCCAGTCCGGACACTGGTGTACACTCGTGGTTAAAAAAATTATGGCACTAAAAAAAATTAATAAAATAAATGAACGAAGTCGAACACGCCCGGAGAGCTACGAAGAATGTCTTGATATATAAAAAAAACAATGTTTTTCCTTTCACAGGAGCAGATAATATAGTTGTCGAAAATGATAATACAGTTATCGAAAATGCCGGTTACAACAGAGAAAGAAATTTCTCTAAAAGCGTCAGAGCATCCAATCCTTAAAAAAATGTCTTGTCTAAGTTTCGTTAAAGTAGACAGAAATCTTCAAATTTTCACTAAAATCTAATCTGTATTATCTAAAGTTAGAGCTGTCCGTTTCTCTTTTAGATGATGTTAAAAAAGATTATAAAGTTCTTTCGGGTTCTTGTCGGAATTTGACGGAATTTGTTGAATCAAAGGCGGTCAATGGCGGCGAATGTGGCAGTGATGGCGGCGGCGATTGGTTTCCCTGTCATCTGAACGCTTGCTCCCGGCTCAAAACTGAAATTTTCTCATCGAGTCTATTTTTATAACCCTTTTCAATCCTCTCTGGGGATCCAGCCGGCTCGAAGCCCTCGGCCAATGAAATCGTTTCCCGCTCACTCGATTTGCGGAACTCTATACTTCTAGTTTTGATTTCCGGTTCCTTTTAACGTCTACTTCAACTCTATACTTCTAACGTCTTTGCCTTATGAGTTTTGATTCCGGTTCCTTTTAACGTCTACTTCAACTCTATACTTCTAACGTCTCTGCCTTATGGGATTTGATTTCCGGTTCCTTTTAACGTCTACTTCAACTCGATACTTCTAACGTCTCTGCTCTATGGGTTTTGATTTCCGGTTCCTTTTAACATCTACTTCAACTCTATACTTCTAACGTCTCTTCTTATGGGTTTAGATTTCCGGTTCCTTTTAACGTCTACTTCAACTCTATACTTCTAACGTCTCTGCATTTTGGGTTTTGATTTCCGGTTCCTTTTAACGTCTACTTCAACTCTATACTTCTAACGTCTCTGCCTTATGGGATTTGATTTCCGGTTCCTTTTAACGTCTACTTCAACTCTATACTTCTAACGTCTCTGCCTTATGAGTTTTGATTTCCGGTTCCTTTTAACGTCTACTTCAACTCTATACTTCTAATGTCTCTGCCTTATGGGTTTAGATTTCCGGTTCCTTTTAACGTCTACTTCAACTCTATACTTCTAACGTCTCTGACTTATGGGTTTTGATTTCCGGTTCCTTTTAACGTCTACTTCAACTCTATACTTCTAAAGTCTCTGCCTTATGGGTCTGATTTTCGGTTCCTTTAAACGTCTACTTCAACTCTATACTTCTAACGTACCTGCCTTATGGGTTTTGATTTCCAGTTCCTTTTAACGTCTACTTCAACTTGATACTTCTAACGTCTCTGCCTTATGGGTTTTGATTTCCGGTTCCTTTTAACGTCTACTTCAATTGTACACTTCTAACGTCTCTGCCTTATGGGTTTTGAATTCCGGTTTCTTTAAACGTCTACTTCAACTCTATACTTCTAACGCCTCTGCCTTATGGGTTTTGATTTCCGGTTCCTTTTAACGTCTACTTCAACTCGATACTTCTAACGTCTCTGCATTATGAGTTTTGATTTCCGGTTCCTTTTAACGTCTACTTCAACTCGATACTTCTAACGTCTCTGCATTATGGGTTTTGATTTCCGGTTCCTTTTAACGTCTACTTCAACTCTATAATTCTAACGTCTCTGCCTTATGTGTTTTGATATCCGGTTCCTTTTAACGTCTGCTTCAACTCTATAATTCTAACGTCTCTGCCTTATGGGATTTGATTTCCGGTTGCTTTTAACGTCTACTTCAACTCTATACTTCTAACGTCTCTGCCTTATGAGTTTTGATTTCCGGTTCCTTTTAACGTCTACTTCAACTCTATACTTCTAACGTCTCTGCCTTATGAGTTTTGATTTCCGGTTCCTTTTAACGTCTACTTCAACTCTATACTTCTAACGTCTCTGCCTTATGAGTTTTGATTTCCGGTTCCTTTTAACGTCTACTTCAACTCTATACTTCTAACGTCTCTGCATTTTGGGTTTTGATTTCCGGTTCCTTTTAACGTCTACTTCAACTCTATACTTCTAACGTCTCTGCCTTATGGGATTTGATTTCCGGTTCCTTTTAACGTCTACTTCAACTCTATACTTCTAACGTCTCTGCCTTATGGGTTTTGATTTCCGGTTCCTTTTAACGTCTACTTCAACTCTATACATCTAACGTCTCTGCCTTATGAGTTTTGATTTCCGGTTCCTTTTAACGTCTACTTCAACTCTATACTTCTAACGTCTCTGCATTTTGGGTTTTGATTTCCGGTTCCTTTTAACGTCTACTTCAACTCTATACTTCTAACGTCTCTGCCTTATGGGATTTAATTTCCGGTTCCTTTTAACGTCTACTTCAACTCTATACTTCTAACGTCTCTGCCTTATGGGTTTTGATTTCCGGTTCCTTTTAACGTCTACTTCAACTCTATACTTCTAACGTCTCTGCCTTATGAGTTTTGATTTCCGGTTCCTTTTAACGTCTACTTCAACTCTATACTTCTAACGTCTCTGCCTTATGAGTTTTGATTTCCGGTTCCTTTTAACGTCTACTTCAACTCTATACTTCTAACGTCTCTGCCTTATGAGTTTTGATTTCCGGTTCCTTTTAACGTCTACTTCAACTCTATACTTCTAACGTCTCTGCATTTTGGGTTTTGATTTCCGGTTCCTTTTAACGTCTACTTCAACTCGATACTTCTAACGTCTCTGCATTATGAGTTTTGATTTCCGGTTCCTTTTAACGTCTACTTCAACTCGATACTTCTAACGTCTCTGCATTATGAGTTTTGATTTCCGGTTCCTTTTAACGTCTACTTCAACTCGATACTTCTAACGTCTCTGCATTATGGGTTTTGATTTCCGGTTCCTTTTAACGTCTACTTCAACTCTATAATTCTAACGTCGCTGCCTTATGTGTTTTGATATCCGGTTCCTTTTAACGTCTGCTTCAACTCTATACTTCTAACGTCTCTGCCTTATGGGATTTGATTTCCGGTTGCTTTTAACGTCTACTTCAACTCTATACTTCTAAAGTCTCTGCCTTATGAGTTTTGATTTCCGGTTGCTTTTAACGTCTACTTCAACTCTATACTTCTAACGTCTCTGCCTTATGAGTTTTGATTTCCGGTTCCTTTTAACGTCTACTTCAACTCTATACTTCTAACGTCTCTGCCTTATGAGTTTTGATTTCCGGTTCCTTTTAACGTCTACTTCAACTCTATACTTCTAACGTCTCTGCATTTTGGGTTTTGATTTCCGGTTCCTTTTAACGTCTACTTCAACTCTATACTTCTAACGTCTCTGCCTTATGGGATTTGATTTCCGGTTCCTTTTAACGTCTACTTCAACTCTATACTTCTAACGTCTCTGCCTTATGAGTTTTGATTTCCGGTTCCTTTTAACGTCTACTTCAACTCTATACTTCTAATGTCTCTGCCTTATGGGTTTAGATTTCCGGTTCCTTTTAACGTCTACTTCAACTCTATACTTCTAACGTCTCTGACTTATGGGTTTTGATTTCCGGTTCCTTTTAACGTCTACTTCAACTCTATACTTCTAAAGTCTCTGCCTTATGGGTCTGATTTTCGGTTCCTTTAAACGTCTACTTCAACTCTATACTTCTAACGTACCTGCCTTATGGGTTTTGATTTCCAGTTCCTTTTAACGTCTACTTCAACTTGATACTTCTAACGTCTCTGCCTTATGGGTTTTGATTTCCGGTTCCTTTTAACGTCTACTTCAATTGTACACTTCTAACGTCTCTGCCTTATGGGTTTTGAATTCCGGTTTCTTTAAACGTCTACTTCAACTCTATACTTCTAACGCCTCTGCCTTATGGGTTTTGATTTCCGGTTCCTTTTAACGTCTACTTCAACTCGATACTTCTAACGTCTCTGCATTATGAGTTTTGATTTCCGGTTCCTTTTAACGTCTACTTCAACTCGATACTTCTAACGTCTCTGCATTATGGGTTTTGATTTCCGGTTCCTTTTAACGTCTACTTCAACTCTATAATTCTAACATCTCTGCCTTATGTGTTTTGATATCCGGTTCCTTTTAACGTCTGCTTCAACTCTATAATTCTAACGTCTCTGCCTTATGGGATTTGATTTCCAGTTCCTTTTAACGTCTACTTCAACTTGATACTTCTAACGTCTCTGCCTTATGGGTTTTGATTTCCGGTTCCTTTTAACGTCTACTTCAATTGTACACTTCTAACGTCTCTGCCTTATGGGTTTTGAATTCCGGTTTCTTTAAACGTCTACTTCAACTCTATACTTCTAACGCCTCTGCCTTATGGGTTTTGATTTCCGGTTCCTTTTAACGTCTACTTCAACTCGATACTTCTAACGTCTCTGCATTATGAGTTTTGATTTCCGGTTCCTTTTAACGTCTACTTCAACTCTATACTTCTAACGTCTCTGCATTATGGGTTTTGATTTCCGGTTCCTTTTAACGTCTACTTCAACTCTATAATTCTAACGTCTCTGCCTTATGTGTTTTGATATCCGGTTCCTTTTAACGTCTGCTTCAACTCTATAATTCTAACGTCTCTGCCTTATGGGATTTGATTTCCGGTTGCTTTTAACGTCTACTTCAGCTCTATACTTCTAACGTCTCTGCCTTATGGGATTTGATTTCCGGTTCCTTTCAACCTCTACTTCAACTCTATACTTCTAACGTCTCTGCATTATGGGTTTTGATTTCCGGTTCCTTTTAACGTCTACTTCAACTCTATAATTCTAACGTCTCTGCCTTATGTGTTTTGATATCCGGTTCCTTTTAACGTCTACTTCAACTCTATAATTCTAACGTCTCTGACTTATGGGTTTTGATTTCCGGTTCCTTTTAACGTCTACTTCAACTCTATACTTCTATCGTCTCTGCCTTATGGGTTTTGATTTCCGGTTCCTTTTAACGTCTACTTCAACTCTATACTTTTAACGTCTCTGTCTTATGGGATTTGATTTCCCGCTTCTTCTAAAGTCTACTTGAACTTTATACTTCCAATGTCTGAATCCTGACTGCAATCGATTTTTTTTTTACGATTTTGAGAAATAAAACCATCAAACACACGAAACCCTACACTATGGTGGTGACAGTTAAGAAATTAGGAGGACTGGTGCCTTCACATGGTTTGTTTTTAGCTAGGCGCGAATAGGTAACCTGACGACATTTTCAATGATGTGAAAATGTCACATATATTTTTGTTTATATTTCTGTCCTTCTTTCTTTCTCCCAAGAACTGTTGCTTGGTATTCCCCCCTCTCCCCACCAGAAAGAAATAAGGCGTATGAAAAATACCTGAATAAAATAGTCTGTTAGTGCCGACTGTAGACCTGCAGATAGACAACTAGCGACGACAATCAAAACATCACCGCAAATTTTCCGGGTATTTTTACTCAGTTTTTCAAGCTGCTTTAAAATATTCAATATTTTTAACATACTTCAGTTTTTTTTAAATTACTTATTCTATTCCGATATATGCAAGAGAGAGCCTCCGGATTGGGTGTTTATATATCTATCTCTGTTTTATGGTTAGCTCTTACGCTTGCGAGGCATCACACGGCTATGAGATCAAGCTATTCTGCTCTCAGGAGGTCTCCGCTCGTCAACTCTGCGTCTTGCTCCGCTCGATGATCTGATGTGGTAATGAGCAAAAATTCTGCTCTGTTATGATTCTAGAATTGATCGACTATGTTAAATCAACCTCGTCGGTGCGGAAATAGACCTTGAACGGTAGATATTGCATGTTTTGGCTAGTGGGCTCGCCATTGAGCTTCTTCTCGGGCCTTTATTCTTCCAACAACTGCAATATGCTATCAGAATCAACGCACGATTACAATTATAATCAATACTAATAGAATTAGCAACCGAATTCGCGATGGAGTGTTTTATCGGTTTTATCTTTTCTTAATATTTGTAGCTAAGCATTGGTTTTATTTGATTAATTCTCTTTCTTGCAGCTTGATAAACAAGATTCCGTCAGTTTCTCCAACGCCGCATACATTTACTGACTAAGAGAAGCATCAAGTTTAATAAATATATATATATTTTTTGTCTTTAATCCTAACTTCTTTCATTTGAAAGTTCTTTTATTTTTTCCTTCTGAGATATCACAATGGGGGAAAGCGTTGCTTCTCGAAAACAAAAGGAAAGGAAAAATCAACATATATATTTCTTTAAGGTTCATTATTTTATTCTTTATTTTTTTCCGTCACTTTTTATTCGTGACAATTCAAACAGAGCCAATTGACAAAGTGGTTTGCTAACTATACGCATTAATATTCCAGTGTGATTGGCTGTCATTACCATGTGTCTCTGGGGCGTTTTTATAACATGATAACAAGAAAGAGCATTCAATCTCTTATTATACATATATATATATATATATATATATATATATATATATATATATATATATAAATTCAGATTATCTTAAATCGGATGGCTATTTCAGAGGGTAAATTTAACCATGTACTTCGTCAGCGAGACGAAAACACACACACACACACACACACACACACACACACACACACACATATATATATATATATATATATATTTATATATATATATATATATCCGAGTGAATAAAGAACAAAGAAAAAAAGATTTTATAACGTCCAAAACATTAATTTAAAACAGTGCTCGATATATAATATATAGAGCTGTGAATATTTATTATAAATTATATTTTAGTGGATTGTAATGGATATATATAAAATTTTGTTCATGTACTAAAATATAATTTATTATATATATATATATATATATATATATATATATATATATATTATAAATTGTGTTTTAGAACATGTACATAATTTCTTCTAAATATTCACTGCTCTTTACATCATATATCGAGCACTGTTTTAAATTAATGTTTTGGACGGAAAAAATTTTTTCTTTTTTCAGTCCTCATTCTATACTCACTCGGATATATATATATATATATATATATATATATATATATATATATATATATATATGTACTACCGGCCATAATTATTAGGCCACCCCAGTTTTTTTAAAAGAAATTATGTATTTTATACTATTTTTAGCATTTATTGCTCAGTGGATAATTACAAATGAAAATAGAATGGTTCTTTTGTTATTAATTTTCAAAATTTACTAGGCAAGGAAGCAAAGATGAACTTGTCCGAATCACCATATATTTTCTTCATTCTTTCATTGATGAAACTGCAATATAGGTAATTATCGAATATTTATATATTCATTTGAAGCACATGTCATTGTGCAGTATTAAAAAAAACATACAATTATTCACATGGCAATAAATACTAAAAAATAGTATGAAATACATCATTTTTTTAAAACACTGGGGTGGCCTAATAATTATGGCCGGTAGTATATATATATATATATATATATATATATACTACCGGCCATATGATATGTATTCCCAATTCCAATGGGCCTTACACTAATAGAATACATAAGAAATTTATCAGAGCCCTAAATTTTCTAGGTTTTAAGGTTGAGGTTACTTCCAATCTCAAAATTGTAAACTATCTAGATATCACCCTTAACTTAAATGATGGTTCCTACCAACCCTTTCTCAAAGAAAATAGTTCTCCCACCTATATAAATAGTTTATCCAACCACTCCAAAAATATTATAAGACAAATACCCAAGATAGTAAATAATAGGGTTAACCAATTATCATCTAATATAAAAATTTTCAACGCAAGTAAAGAAATTTACGGTAAGGCCCTTCAGAGAAGCGGTTTTATTAACAAGTTAACGTATAATAAGCCTGCTATAAACCTAGAATCATCTAAAACTAAAAACACCGGAAAATGTAGGAAAAGGAAGATAATTTGGTTTAACCCTCCTTATTGTAAACTAACTAATATCAATATTGGTATTTTCTCAGATTAATCGATAAACATTTCAATAATAATAATCCCTTGAATAAAATTTTTAATAAATTCACCCTAAAAATCAGTTACTCTTGCACCTCAAATATAGATGATATTATTAATTCCCATAATAGGCATATTTTAATGAACTTAAATAATACCGACGTCAAATCTGGAATTGTTGATAAATGCAATTGTAATTCTGTGGATACCTGCCCGGTGCAGGGCAAATGTAAATCCACCCAAGTAATTTATGAAGCCCGTATTTCTCCATCTAACAACAAAGACAATTACCAGACTTATATTGGTATGTCAGCGGGCCCTTTCAAACAGAGACTTTACAACCACAGGTACCCGTTTTCGAACCCTAACCAAAGATTCCAGACGGCACTATTACGTAGATTCTGGAAAATGAAGGAGGAAGGGCAGGACCCTATGATCACCTGGAAACTAATATGCTCAGCCTGTACCCCTAAAAATTTTCGTGATAGGTGCCGTCTATGTCTATTGGAGAAGATTCTGATTTTGAAATATCCTCATCAGGACTTAATTTTGAATCTTAGAAAGGAATTCATTAATAAGTGCCGTCATAGGGCGGATTTTAAGTTTTAAATATTAAATTTTTAAATTTAAATTTTTAATTTTTAATTTTTTAATTTTTAATTTTTCGTTTTATAATTTTTATGTATGTTTGTGTGTGTATGTGTATATTTGTATATATGTGTGCATATATGTATATATGCATGTGTGTATCTATGTATTTATGTGTGTAAAACATTTTTTTACCTATTTAAATGCTCTACTTATATTTCCCTTCATAATATTCATTAAATTTTTATATATTTTTATATGTATGTGTGTATGTGTGCATATGTATAATGTATATGTATGTGTGTGTGTATGTGTGTATATGTATACATATGTGTGTGTACATATATATTGTGTGTGGATTTTTTGTATATATGTGCGTACATATATGTGTGTGTATGCGCATGTGTGTATATACGTATATAAGTGTGTGCATGTAATTAAATGTATGTGTGTGTGTCTCTGTATGTATATATGTATTCATAATTGAAGAATTGTGTGTGTATGTGTGTACACATATATGTATGTATAATTGTTAATGAATTTTTTTTATACCTAGCGGTATCTTTATTTAGTTTAAATTAAATTACCTAATTTTTTAAAAAAATTATTTTAAATCCTATATCTTTTTATTCCCTTTAAAAATAATTATACCTTTTTAAGTAAAAGGCCTTTTTCTAATACTTCAACGTTTTTCAGAAGTTAGGTTTTTGAATATGTCCAGCGTCTGTAATATATAAAAAAAATTTTCTTTCTTTTCTTTTTTCCCTCTCTTCCTTTATCTCTCTTACCTCCCACTTTTTTCCCGTTTTGCTTAACCTAATATCAATTCAACACGCCGTCTGTTCCTTTTACGTTACAATTCTCTTTCCTTTTTTGCGAACCCAGACGATGCCAATTTTTCTTTTCTTGTTTATTTTATTTTATTTTATCTTTTTCTTTTTCTTTTTCTTTCTTTTTAATTTTTTCCAAATCTATTTAAAAGGGAAAAATAGACTGATTTTTTTCTCCAGTTTCAGAAAGGATTTTTTTGTTGCTGAGGTGATTTCATATCGAGATGGTCATTTAACATCCTTGAATTAATCCTATTTAATTTATTTTTGCTCTGTAATATTTTATTACATGGAGCTCTCTTCTTGTATCATTTTTTAATATTAAAATAAAATTTTAATATTAATTAGGATCGGGTTTTTGGAATTTACCTTCCTGCTTTTTCCGCTTGGATTAAAGTATCTGAATAAATAAATAAATAAATATATATATATATATATATATATATATATATATATGTAATTTTGTTATTATTATGGTTTATAAAAGCATAATACCACTACACAAAAGCTTTCACGTTTCAGAACAATAGTGTTCTTCAGGTGATATGTTAAAATAGATAGTGAAAATGATTTATCTTTAAAATATAATATGAATTCTTGGTTATTTAGAAAATTAGGTAGTGGTAGTTATAGGAAATGATTTAGGGGTGTTAATATTGTTTAATAAAAAATGAGAATTATATAACCATGGAGTTTCAACACTTGGGTTATGAAAGGGAGCAGGATAGTTTGGTGTCTATACATGGCCACGTGGTTACACCGTTCGCTTTCTGACCATGAAGCCTGGGTTTGAATCTCATCATGGTCGATTCATCAGGAAGGCAAATTCTTGATGTTATCAGTTTGGAGGGTGCGATCCCACGTGCAACCGAATACCATACCACAGGTTGACTTAAGCCCTGTGAGTGAAATTGGGTAGACGGCTCTGTTTGAGGAGCCGTCGATGGTTGGGTTAGCTTGAAGTCACAAGTCATCTTGACCGAGAGCTTAAACGTCCTGGCTTTGTTCAGACAGTTCATGCTAGACAACATGCTCTCTCCCAGAAACTGTAACTAAGGTCTACTCAGCATAGATGCAGTATAAACCACAGGTGGGCTCTGTGGTTGTTGAACAAATATAAGTTTGCCTGAGTGAAAGACAATGGGAATTAGCCTGAGCACAAGTGTGCCTGACCACGCTGCAATGGAGATTAGCTAGCCGCCCCGGTAGACAGGTTTTCTCGAATACGAGTTACCAGCCATTATATATGTATTTAAGAGGTGGAATATGAATAAAGACGAAAGGAAAATTTATCTTAGTTGACGCGTTTTGTCCTCTGGTAAACTTCATCAGGGCAACCATAAAGATTTTATTTTGAAAAAAGTATTTAAAAACAGAAGTACAAATGTCGTTAGGTTTTCAGAATTTTAAAATTATGAACGCTAATAAATATTTTTAAGGCTAACCGAAAGTCAAGGTAAACTATAGAGGAGGATAAATGATGTAGTTTAAGGTCTAATAAACGAAAGTGTATATTGAGGACACATGGCTCACTGATGTTTTTATTGTTCTGTCTAACGTCCTTCATTTTTTATTTCAGATTCGATAGAGACGATTAACCTCTATTCTTGTATTAGATACTAATAACCTTTGTAAATACTATTTTCACGGAATACAACGATTAACCTATTCCTGTTGTTGAGTTATTTATTCTTACTCACGACATAACACAGTTAAATTCAAAATCTTCTATTATTTAAATCAAATAAATAAATACCAAAATAATTTATCAAATTAGAAAAAATTATTTTAAAAATTATTTAATAAAATAATAAAAATATTCAACAAATTTTACTTACTTTTGTTTATTAAGCGTATAATTATATCATTTTGCATCTTTCATATTTTATCTTGACTTGCATAGTTAACCCTAAGAATATTTTTCAGCGTTTTTAAATTTAATTATTTTTTAAACTCTAACGATATTTTAATTTCTCTTTATAAATATTTGTTGCAAAATTAAATCCTTACATTTGCCTTGATAAAGGAATCAAGATAGTATAGTGACTGTTAGTTTCACACCTGAATACGATCTTCAGATAAGTGTCACTACTTCTTTCGTTAAACTGAATCTGCTTAAAACATGTCGGATTAGTATCACAATACTTATGTCGGCACACCTGTGCTGCATTGGAAAAAATGATTAATTTTTATTGAAATGGATTCCTAACAAAACAAAGATATATCATAAAAAATGAATTTACTTTTTTTTTTTTTAAGATCGCTTTTTAGACTCGGGTTTGAATCTCACCATGGTTGATTTATAAGGGAGCTAGATGTTTGATCATATCAGCCTGGGGAGGCGATCTCAGTGCACAGCACCATTGGAAAAAAACTAATTAGCAATATATTTTGGAATTGAATATGATAAATTTATAACTGCCAACTTCAACTTAATCTTTGCTTAGCTAAATTTAAAATATTAAATGCTTAAATTCTTTTTTAAATGCTTTTCTTTTTCTCTTTCACCTTTTCTGTCTCTTTCACTCAAAGATTTATTATACTCGTTTCTTTTTCTGATAACCTTCTCTTTCATGACTTTGATTCCTTTATTCTCCTTCTCTGTGGTTTCTCACACTTACTTTTTTCACCGACACACACACACACACACACACACACACACACACACACACACACACACACACACACACACACACACATATATATATATATTAATTATAAATTATATTTTAGAACATGTACATAATTTTTTATAAATATACGTTACAAAAATAAATTTGTTTTGATATTGAGAGTTGAATGTCTCTTCAGACGGAATGAAGGGACATTCAACTTTCAATGGCGAAACAAATGTATCTTTGTAACGGATATTTATAAAAAATTATGTACATGTTCTAAAATATAATTTATAATTAATATTCAAAGCTCTATATATTATATATCGAGCACTGTTTTAAGTTAATGTTTTGAACGTTGTAAATATTCTTTCTCCGTTCTACATACAATCGGATATATATATATATATATATATATATATATATATATATATATATATCTGTTTTGCTCTACTATTGTATTTTAGTACTTTCGTATTGAGCACTTTTTCTTGTGTTTGGTTCCATTTGGGGTTTTTTCTTTACTGCTGAATATTGAATGTTTGTTCTTGTTCCGCTGGTTTCTTTTTTTTTCTCCCCATTTATCCGACGACTTAGTACGCCGGATTGTAACGGATTTAGGTTCTGTTTGTTAATGGTTTTTTCGAAGGTTTATATTGGCATAAATTTACGGAGTGCATTCATACAGAGTCTAAGTAGTTATTATTATCATTTTATATATATATATATATATATATAGAGAGAGAGAGAGAGATAGATAGATAGATAGATAGATAGATAGATAGATAGATAGATAGATAGATAGATAGATAGATAGATTTATGGTGAGTCTAAATTATGTTAACAATTATTTGACCGTACTGCTAGCGAATTTCTCGATCAAACATTCCCATGTCGTTGGATAAGTAACAGCGGACCATTGGCATGGCCACCGTAAGCTCCTGATCTGACATCGAAGAACTCAAGAACAGAATGAAAGGTGGAATATCAAACATTCCCGTAAAATGTGTGTTAAGGCCCTTAATTGAACTGTTGATCGCTGGTTTTTGTGCATCATTCGTGCTGGTGGACGGGTTGAGGCTGTTCAGTAAACTCTGAATAAATAATTCCTCTCATGCTAGTATTAACATAATTTCGACTCAGCCTGTATATATATTTAAAGTACTTAGGGAGTAGGTTCCTGACACCAAAACAAGGTAAAATGCCCATATAAACTGTTATGGTTTCCTATCTATAGGACTGGACTCTTCTTCCTAGTATATAATACTAACCTGCGTCACTCCCGCAGTCAGACGCAGCTGTGAGACAGTCAGAAGACGGTCTGGAAACAGTCGAGACACAGCTTAACTATACCGTTCGGACATACATTTCTATTTGCTAATT
Organism: Ascarosepion bandense; assembly: GCA_037127315.1. Taxonomy (NCBI): domain Eukaryota; kingdom Metazoa; phylum Mollusca; class Cephalopoda; order Sepiida; family Sepiidae; genus Ascarosepion; species Ascarosepion bandense. Next base: position 4,743,358 of record JBBBDQ010000423.1, on the reverse strand, counting down.
ACTAACACTTAGTGTATTTTTTTTTTAATCATTTCACCCCGAGCAAGGCGGAAACGCCACTGATGTGCAGGGGGTTACATAAATGTAACAAGATTAATTAAAAAAGAGTGAGGAGTACAAACTAGTTAGAAAGGAACAATAGAAAGCTGAGGAAGCAGGTGCGATGACAGATACATAGGTGGAGAGAAAGGGAAGGTTATACAGGGGAGGGGAGAGAGCTAGAGTCCAGTGGTTAGTAGATGAGTATTGACTTTGCATTTAAATTTCTGGAGGTTGTAGCCGTCAGGAAAGCAAGAATACGGGAGTGAGTTCCACAGGCGGGAAGTGCGAGAGAGGAAGCTGCAGGAGTAGAATTGTCGTCTGCATTTGGCTAACCTGACTGTGAATGGGTGGGACCCAGTTGCCAGTCTGGTTGCACGAGTAAACACCTGTTGAGGAGGCATCAGTGACTTAAGTTCGTCTGAGCAGAAGCCATGAAAATATTTATAGAAGAGACAAAAGGAGGCCACATTTCGACGATGGGGAAGTGGCTGCAGTCGAGTCGCCAGATCAGTACCTATCACATTACAGACTCTCCTTTGGAGCTTGTCAAGAATACTGAGGAGAACGGCAGGGGCACCTGACCATAAATGGCAGCAGTACTCCATGCACGGACGGATGGTTGACTTGTATATATGCAGGATGGATTCAGGTGGAAAAACATCCTGGATCGACATAGTGACCCAATCTTCTTAGCAGTAGATTTTGCTATGGATTCAATATAGTGGTTCCATTTGAGTTCTGAGGACAAGGTAAGTCCGAGGAGGCGTAGTGTATTACTCTCAGGGAGAATCACTTGGTCCATGCTTATGGGAGGCAGAAGAGGTTGCCTGTAATGGTAGACAGACAACAGCTTGGTCTTAGATGAATTAAAGTTGACAAGCCACTTCTTGCCCCAGTTCACCACAGAGTGTAGATCCCGCTCAAGGTCAGCAGCGAGATTATATATATATATATATATATATATGTGTGTGTGTGTGTGTGTGTGTGTGTGTGTGTGTGTGTGTGTGTTTTGTTATTTTAATACACTGTTTGAACCTACCTTTTTCTTTCCCTATCTTAGTTCCGGGCCCTAACAAGGCCACAACAACTTGGCGAGGAAAATTCGACCCTTTCAAATATTCCCTCACGGCGTCGAAAGTTTCGCTGGCCCCTATGACACGATAATTAAGCGTTTCTGCATTATTAATCTCTGCTGCATAAATCAATTGTTTTAGATAGCCCCACAGATAAGCCATGGGATCGGTCCTTCTCTTCCGAGTCATCTTTCATGGTGCACTGCAAACAATGTGACTGAAATGTGCTGGAGTCTCATCATGCATGCACCACATGCGTCTTCGTATTAGCAGGGGTACATCCTCTAGCAGATCTGGAAGTGTTTTCGAAATAATGTCCGTGTAAACAGCTTCTGTAAGACGTTCTGCTGAGAATATATCAGACCGTCACCTACATTTCCGACACATATTAATCGTAAACTGGTGCGAGTGTCTAGCCTGTATTGTACCGTGGAAATTCCGATTCGTCTACAAATATTGGTTATGTAAATTTATTATTCCATGTTTTCCAAATGTTTTTTCAGTTATAATCAAGACTGAAAAGACAATGAATCGGCAGTTTGTGCAATAGACCATTGGCAAACGTTAGTAATCAGAGAGCAAAAGACCCGGCACACGTTGCAAATGATACGGATAGAGGAGCTCCAGGCGGTACTATGAGATGTACGATATGACAGCGCAGTTTGTGCAATAAGCCATCAGCAAACGCATCCTCCGTAATAAGTTATCATAGAGCAAAAGGCGCGGCACAATATGAATATCATTCATTGTTAACACTTCCTAATTAAGTGACTATCACTACTACACACATTCAACGTTGAAGATAGATTAGACACAAACTCTACACAAATGATAAAGGTAACTTAATCTACATGGCAACACAGCGCCATCTACCGTAACTTTTCTTTAAACTTATACTTTAAACTTAATCTCAAAAGCGAAGGATTTGCAGATATATGTTTGTATGGATTTTTGTCCTTGTTTTGCTGTGAGGAACCTGCCCCCAATATTTGTGAAAGTATTTTTGATATCCCCTATATATATACATATATATATATATATGTATATATATATATGTGTGTGTGTGTGTGTGTGTGTGTGTGTGTGTACACGCGCGTGAGTGTGAGATTGTGTGTGTGTATATGTGTGTGTGCAGAGGAAGTGAGTGAAAAAGTGAGAGAGAGTGAAAGAGAAAGAGAGTATATTATCTTAGATGAGTAAATTTGTTATTCCATCTCTTCCAAATGTTGCCTTATCAGTCAATAAAACTGAAAAGACAATTAACGGATCCACAGTTTGTGCAATGCAGCATTAGCAAAAGTTCTCGTGATGAGAGATAAGAGGTCGAAAGGCCCTGCACACGTTGCAAATAAGACAGATACAGGAGCTTCTCTTGAAGTACTCTTCATGCGTTGCTATGAGATGTACGACAGGCTAGGGCTACTTGACGTGAACTGATAGCTGGATCGTCTCCAACTGTTTGTAGAACGTTCTCTAATGTCCAAGTGAATCCCGATCTTCCGCAAGTCATAGTTCATGGCGCCACGGATCCTGTCTAAGTGACGCAATGATGAACAACAGCAAAGATTAGATGAATCCGCTGTTTTCAGTCTGGGATCGCAATCTGATACAACCGTGCAGCCTCGCGTCGATTACAATTCGCACAGACGTACGTAAAAATTCATATCAACCTGCTGGCTATATGAATATCCTGCTAAACGGAACACTTCTTACTTGCCTCACTACATTAAGCATTGAAAGCAGAGTAGTAAGAAATGTAACCCAGTCTACATGGCAACACAGCACCATCACGTGGCCATATGTTCATATAGACTTTGTCCTTGTTTTGGTGTGAGGAACTCACCGCAAATATATATATATATATATATATACTAGCAGTATAGCCTGGCGTTGCTCGGTTGCAATGAAAGCTTTTATATATATATTATCGATCTTCTGCACTATTGTAAGAACTGCAACCTTGAAACTTCTGAATATCGTTTCTTATGTCTTTGTAGTGTATCAAATTTGATTAAAATCGGACCACTCCTTCTATAACCCAATTTTATCGATTATCGATTTTCGATATTTATCGGGGGTATCTCGACACAAAACCTACTTAAGAACACTCGCAGACGCTTATAGTACAACTGTGTACATTTTCAAGAAAATCGGTTCAGCTGTTTCGGAGTCTGTAGGTAACGGACACACACACACACACACACACACACACACACACACACATACACACAGACAAAGTTCCATTTATAAATAAGTTTATATATATATATATATTGTCCGCAGACAGATCTGTTTCGCTGTATCACAGCTCATCAGTACGGTTAGACTCCGATTGCTACATAACCCAGGCTTGAAACCCGACCGATTTGGTGTCAGTCGGCGACTCTACCCTTGGGCCACGGGCGTTCGGTATATATATATATATATATATATATATATATATATATATATATATATATATATATATATATATATATATATATATATATGCATTACTCTTTAGTAATGAATTGAGTTCTTTCAGTGAATGACGGGTGTATACACTGCCTATATATAACACTTCCCTGATTCCATGCGCCTATGGCTTAAGGAGTAGCGATTCCGACTGACAACAAATCTGTTTCGATCCCGGTCAGTGGATACCTAGTCACACTGATGAGCTGTGATACAGCAAAACAGGCTTTGTAAACGAGTTATTACGCGATCTAGGTTTCTACCATCTGGTATCTTCAGGCGATTCGCAATAACGATTTTACCATTTTTTTTTTAAGTAACAGGGATTTTTTGAACGCCTACGTAACGGGGATATTTTGAATGCGCAATTTTCAAACTTAGAAGAAATTATAACGTTTTCTTCCATGGTTTTCATCCACGACCCTTATAGGTATTTTAAGTCATGGTCATTAGTCATAATATCTGTTCTTTCATTCAGAATTCATTTTGGTTTGAGAATAACATAATAGCTAACTTTTCTTTCTGGCACAGTCTACATATTTTGCCTGCGGTGTAAGGCTTGGCGGTTTTCACTTCACGTTATGTCTGGGTCTTTTCCATATTTTGATTTCAATTTCTACATGTGGCTAGCCAATTTTGAAACAATTTTTTAAGTTTTTCATTTGAAATGTAGACTTGTGATTGAATTATCTGAACTTAAAAGTATCTTTGGTTGATCCCAAATATATATATATATATATATATATATATATATATATATATATGTGTGTGTGTGTGTGTGTGTGTGTGTGTGTGTGTGTGTGTGTGAAGCGATGGATAAATTAGCGTCTAAATTACGCAAAAATGAAAATAACACTGACATCTTACTTTAACAGATATATTCACTAAACTTCAGCAAAACATCTTACTAAAAAGTAAATTTATTAAAAAAATCACAATTGGCTTTAACCAAGGTTTACAGACGATATCGGAATCTCCTGCATCTCTTCTGAACAGTCTCCTTGTTTAAGTTGGTGAATTCTGCAATAATCTTTGTCTTCAGTTCAGCTTTGTTGATACAAGGACTCACTCAACTGCGCCCTACACATAATAATCAAGGGGGTTGCAGTCTGGGGAGTTAGGTAAGATTTGAAATTGTCTGACAGCCACGACTAGTTTCTCCTACTTGCGTGATATGATGCAGATTCCTGTTGCCAGGCATAACGTCTTCCAGCAGCTGCACTCTTGACCCAGGAAAGCACTATCTCCTCAAAACACGTGATGTAGGCGTCCGTATTGAGCCTGCAGTCCTCACCAACAAATTTGGTAATTCTTTTCTCAACTGTACTATGAGCTTGAAATTTCAGAGCTGCTGTACGAAGAATTCAGGGATTTTGTTTCTTCTAAAGCCAAAGAATCAAAATTCATGAGGGAGAAAACATCACAATAATGACTCTACCAAATTTTGAAGTCGTCATAACTGTGCTCATTTCAGTGACAAACTTCTTCACATTAATATATATATATATGTATATATATTGAACTCACTACTCTAACAATAGTTAAGCAGACTACCCCAGTAATCAGTACCACAGGCCGAGTCTGGTTGCCAACCAAGGCTATAGAACCCGTTTTGTCCTGCTATTAAACCCATAGTTGGAGGGAGAAGTGATGGATTAATACAGTTAAGTGCCATACGTGATACACGCTTTGGGCGATCATATCTCGAAAGAGACATGACTGACTGGACAGAAGATTATCCCGCAGTAGGTTGCCATTGCTTTCTGCGGTAGGCTGGTTGCCAACCAAGGCTATAGAACCCAATCTGTCCTGTTATTTGACCCATAGCTGAAGGGAAGAGACGGATTAATACCTTTCCTAAGGGTATTTGCACGTATAGGATTGCAACGAATTCAACTGGAATTCGAACTCGGCTCTTTCCCAAAAGTATTTGTGCGTAAGTGAATGCAACTAATTCAACTGGAACTCAAACTCGGCTCTCCGATTTCTTATTCTGAACCGATATCAACTGCACCACAACGCACGTCTGAAAAAAGACTCGGTGCAACAGAAATGTGGTTCTACAGAAGGATGCTGAGGATACCATAGCCCGAACATGTGGACAACGATGAGGTTTTTAAGCAAACATAAAAAAAAATAAAACTTACATTTAACATTAGGAAGAGGCAGCTGAAATTTCTGGGGCACGTAGTGAGGCAGAAGTGCTTGGAAAGTCTGATACTCATAAGACAGATCGAGGGAAATAGGGACAGAGGAAAACATCGGATAACATACTTGATTAGCTTGATTAGATTCATGGCAGAACAGGGTTTAAAAGAAATAGCAGAAAGACAAAACTTTCTAAGTGTTACAAGGCACAGGAGGATGCAGAGGGCCGTGATCGCTTACGTACTGAAACACATAAAGAAGAAAAAGATGAAGAATATATCCACAGTAGGAAGTGTATAATAGCCAATGTCTTCTTAACCCATTTTACGACCAGAACTCGTTAAAAACATAATCTCGATAAAAAAAAACCATGGCCGGCTTTTTAAAATTATCATAATTCAATTTTATTTTACTGGTTTTTCTGGTTGGTTAATTACTCAAAGCAACCAAAAATATACACAGGAAGTTAATTTACATCTTATTTGAAGTCGGCCTTCTTCTTTGTTAGCAGTGAGTGGCCATGTTGTTTGGTATCGTTAGGTGAGGAAAACAATGAAGTTCTAACGTCTTGGTCGAAAAGCGAATGGCTGTAAGCAATGCAACTATTCTGTTTTTGCATCTAGAGGGGGAAAACAATGAACAAATTAAATAAATAAATACAGGAAAGCAGAAAATTCTATTTTGTTTGGAAGCAAACATCATTCGTTGCGTGGAAAATATAATTACTATGTTCCAGCTTAATTTCTTCACCGACGGAAACTATTGCGTGCACAGAATTTGAAGGCAAAATAAACTACCGAATCGTAGCAAATAATTTACTTTTAGTAAAAATTTGATGTAAGCACCACAATGTTTGATATTATTTGATTTTCTTTTTGACCGATCTAATCTGGCCTACAAACTCATATGCCAGCGTCTCGTTGAAAGAAAAGACAAACAATTTATTAACTTGACAATCAGATTGACGGACAATTTATTTATTTCAAATTTTAGAGGAAACGTTTTATTTTATCACACTTATTATGATTATTCCTTTTTAAATAAATCATTTCCCCCGTTCGTTATCTTTAGGCCCATCATTTTGCGACTGCCACTTTCATGGCCATTTAAAACTAAGTAGGTATAAACTCAATAGACAAAAATAATGGAAGATTAGTTATTATAACTAGGAGTTGTATTAGCACATATCTTACAAATAAGGCCAACAAACGCCACAAAAAGCAATATGAGGAGCCTACAAGCGACAAAGTACCCTATTTTATTACTAGTTTTACTCCGTCTTATTGTTGCTTTTAGATGAAGCTTTTTCACAATCTTGAATCTTAATCTCCAACTATGGGTTAAATAGCAGAACAGATTGTGTTCTATAGCTTTTGTTGGCAATCAGCCTATCTAAGAAAGTAATGGCAACCTACTGTGGAAAAAATCTTCTGTCCAGTCATTCATGTCACAAAAGAGACATGATCGACCAAGCGTGTATTACATATGGCACTTAACTGACTGATTTATTTGTCTATATTTCTGAGGTTGTATTTATGGTATTTACATTATTCGGACTATTATCCTCATCTTTGTTACCATTTGTACGACGTTTCGGCCTTTGTACGCTCCGGCCTACTTCATACCCCAGTGATTGTAATAAAGGGTTCGGTTCGAAATTCTTAACATCTGAAGAAGGCCGGAGGGTACAACGACCGAAACGTCATACAAATGGCAACAAAGATGACGACAATAGTTCGAATAATATAAATGCTTTCACAGATTCATACGTGCAAAGTTTGTCCAGCGATCACTGAGAAATAAACGAACTGATACTATAAAAGTTCAATACTATTTTCTTTGTGTTTAACGAAATTTTTATGTGTCTTAATACTTGACTCAGTTTTCGTTATTCCAATACACAACAGGTCAGATGGAGGGGAAAAAAAAAAGAGACAGAGAAAGCAGCGGATAACATATTTGAAGGGCCTGAGCAGATGGATGACAGAACAGGAGTTGTGTGGTGTAACAGGAGCCACCAGGGATAGGGAGACGTGGAAGACCATGATAGCCTACGTCCTGAAAGGACAAGGCTCATAGAAGATAAAGAATGCACGTTTGGATTTGGTTATTTTGTTCACTTAGGTCACTCTGTAAGATTTTAACGCTACTGTTGCAGATGAAAAGCGTTGTGCTCTATTACGTCAAAACACCGTCCTTTAGATGAGGAAGCAAACAGACAAATTTTCTCAAATGCTACCCGAAATAGTCAACACTTAAACTCTGTGTTTTTGTTTTCTTTTAATCATATCACCCCGAGCAAGGTGGTAACGCCACTGATGTGTGCAGGGGGCTACTTAAGAGTGAAAAGAGTAGAAAAGAGAAAGCCGGAAACCACATCCTAAACAGGGAACAAAGAATGAGCTTCTTCACCTGTTCAATAGATGTGGGTGGAGTGTGAACCGGGTGATAGTTTAGTCTATCTACACCAATTGAAAAAAAAAGAAGAAAAATGAGTGAAAAGATTGGAAAAGTGAAAGCCGGAGACCACATCCTAAACAGGGAACAAAGAATGAGCTTCTTCACCTGTTCAATAGATGTGGGTGGAGTGTGAACCGGGTGATAGTTTAGTCTATCAAAACCAATTGAAAAAAAAAGAAGAAAAAGGAGTGAAAAGATTGGAAAAGAGAAAGCCGGGAACCACATCCTAAACAGGGAACAAGGGATGAGCCTCTTCACCTGTTCAATAGACGTGGGTGGAGTACGAACCGGGCGACAGTTTAGTTTATCTACTCCAGTTGTCAGTCTGTTTTATCAACTTGCATTATGTTCTAAATTTTTGCGAGTTTCTTTCTACTTGTACAGTGATGCACTCACTATACACGCTGTTACGTTGAAAACATTTCTTTTTATTGACGCCAGGTACTTTTTTGTGCAATCGTTTTCAGGTCAAGACTGTAAATGCATAAAAACCAGAAAGAAACCACTCAAATTCTATTTTGAATGTTGCATCAGCAACATCCGCTTCCATAAAAAAAATCTCTCAAAACCTTGGCTTTTAGAGTAAGTTAAGTTAAGGACGTGCGTTGCGGTGCAGTGGATATAGGCTCGGAACGTGAAATCGGGGAGCCGAGTTCGAATTCCATTTGAATTCATTGCATTCACTTACGCGCAAATACCCCTGGGAAAAGTATTAATCTGTCTCTTCTCTCCAGTTATGGGTTAAATAACAGAACAGATTGGTTTCTATAGCCTTGAACCACATCTCTGTTGCCGCCAGTCTTCTCTTAACCTCTGAGCAAATTGTCTAGCATTCACTGTCTAATATGGAAATTGATATTACATAACATTTCAGCAAACTTTTCTTCTTCTCCATAGAGTGACTTTTCTGTCTGCCATAGGTATGGCTAACGCTAGACTTCAGCAGAGCACCACTCCCCTCCTTCATCACCTCACGTTTTCAACTGACTTGAAGTGAATCGACTACATCGAATAAATAGCTATATTTATTGGAAAGAAAACTGGGCCATCGTGTCATGCCAGAAAGATTTCCTCGTCAGAGTCTATCTGTCATATTTACAGAAACTAGCATTCGCTCGTGTATTGAATACTGCTACCATAATTGGAGTAGATAGACTTAACTATCGCCCGGTTCACACTCCACCCACGTCTATTGAACAGGTGACGAAGATCATCCCTTGTTTCCTGTTTAGGATGTGGTTTCCGGCTTTCTCTTTTCCAATCATTTTACTCTTAAGTAGCCCCATGCGCATCAGTGGCGTCACCGCCTTGCTTGGGGTGATATGATTAAAAAATATATATATATCTGGTTTGGTGCTCCTGTTATTTATCTCTAGATTCTTGACAAAATCAAATGAAGAATCATCAATTTAATCGATCTCGACTTAGCATCTCGACTTCAGTGATTCTCTCACCGACATGACGTGGCTTCCCTCTGTCTTTTCTACTAATATTTTCATGGCAACCTCTCTGGCGTGCTTTTTTCCTATTTCCTCGATTACATGAATTTAAGCACGCTACTAGATTGACATTTAGGTTCCAACCATTTACTGTTGAAATAGACAGATGCAACCGCCAATTTTACACCAGCAGTTTCTTTTCTCGAACTTCCCGCCACTGGAACGTTCTTTCGCTTACTTGATTCCCTGAGAACTACAGTCTTCAAAAATTTAAATGCAACGTCAATCGCTATCTTGAATCCCGTTCATCTTTTGTCCTTTCCTCAATTTTCACTTCACTCAGTATTTTCTCTCACTTTCACTTTTTGTAATCTCTTGCTTGCAATCATTCCTTGCTTGGGGTGAAATGGTTAAAAATAGGTTCTGGTAGGCATCTTTTGCTATTCCAATGCTACTTCGGATTTCGTTGTCACATTTTCCGTCATCTGTTAAAGCCATTACACGATATACAACACGGTACATTGACGAAAGTTATCAAGAACTAGACTTTTTCAGCTATACTAAAGAAAAGTTTACAAATTTAAATTGAAATAATTTCTCACAAGATTTTAACGAATATGTTGTATTTCCCCTTTTATACAGAGCCAACCTTAAAACTATTTTTCAAAACTCATACTGGATCTCCTACTTCTAAGAGCGCGAATGTTTTCTGCAGCAAGATGCTGAGAATGCCATGGACGAGACATTCTCTGCAGCAGGTGTTTACTCGTGCAACCAAATTGGCAACTGGGTCCCACCCATTCACAGTTAGATTAACCAAATGCAGACCACAATTCTACTCATGCAGCTTCTTCACTCGCATTCCCGCCTGTGGAACTCGCTTCCATATTCTTGCTTTCCTGACGGCTACAACCTCCGGGAATTTAAATGCAATGTCAATACTCATCTATTAACCAATTGACTCTAGTTCTTTCTTCACCACCCCGTATATCCTTTCTTTTCTCTCCACCTTTGCAACTGTCATCACACCTGTATTCCCATCCTTCTCTTGCTCCTTTCTAACTGGTTCGTCTTCCTCTTCACTCTCTTCTAGTTAATCTTTTTACTCTTATGTAGCCCCTTGCACATCAGTGGCATTACCGCCTTGCTCGGGGTGATACGATTAAAAAAATTGAGCAACGATAAAATTCTAGAGAAACTGTAAACAAAAAAGACACTTACACATAACATCAAGAAAAGACGGTTGAATTTGCTGAAACACATAATGAGGCAAGAGGGTTTGGAGAATGTGATACTCATAAGGAGAGATTGAAGGTAAGCAAGACAAAGGAAAGTAAGGCATGAACTTGAACCTGCCGAACTTGAGGGAATGAATCACAGATTAGGGTTAGTAAGGTGTCATGTGTGTATCACTTGTGACAGAGTGATACACACTTGTGCAATTATGTCTCGAATAAGACATCACTGACTAGGCAGAAGATTTTCCCACAGTAGATTACCATTACTTTCTGCGGTAGACTGATTGCGAATCAAGGCTATAGAACCAAATATGTTCTGCCATTTAATCCATAGATGTAGGGAGAAGCGATGGATTAATACCTTTCCCAAGGGTATTCCGAATGCAACGAATTGCAAAAGACAGGTAAATTGTAAAGATTATGCTACCACTGCCATAGAAAGTCTAAGGTATGTTACTGTATTCCAAATATATTTTTAAAGTCTGATGAGTAATTAAAGTGCTACATTCGTCATTACAATTGGACTGGGCTTACGGCCTATCACGTTGTATACACCGCTTCTCGCTCGATCACCGAAGTTAAGCAACGTTGAGCCTGGTCAGTACTTAAATGGGTGACCGCTTGGGAATACCAGGTGCTGTAAGCGTATAGTGACGGATGTGCGTTGTGGTGCAGAGGATATCTTCTCTCGGAAAGAGAAATCGGTGAACTGAGTTCGAATTCCAGTTGAATACCCTGCATTCACTGAAGCACTGGTACCCTTGGGAATGGTATTAATCCGTCCCTTCCCTCCAGTTATGGGTTAAATAACAAGGGTAGGACTTGGGGACCCTGCCCTTAAAAACAAAACAAATCCCAATGAATCTTGATACTCGAAAAGAAAAAAGTATTACGAGACACAAAACTTATATAAGAAAAACAATAAATTGTTAAAAGAAAAAGAAATTATCAGTAATAAATAAATAAAGTTTAGTTGGGAATAAATGACCCACCGAGGTTGATTTGCCATAAAAACAAAACAACCAATCATTCAACAATTGGACTGGTAAAAAAAGAGTAAATTACTTATGATTCGTCCTCGTATAACGGTTAATATTTTGTATTCCCTCCAATGATCTCACAGGTTTGCATTTTTTCCTGTGTTTTTTTTTTTTTTTTCAGTAGCAACACTCGCGCTGTCATTGCATAGAACAACAGAAACGGGAGCCAAATGCAACAAATGCCGGCTATAATCCTGCATCGAGAGAAACGCTGAAGAATTAGCGATCAGTTAAGTGCCATACGTGATACACGTTTTGGGCGATCATGTCTCGAAAGAGAATTGACTGCCTGCGCAAAAGATTATCCCGCAGTAGGTTGCCATTGCTTTCTCTAGTAGATTGGTTGCCAGCCAAGGCTATACAACCCAGTCTGTTCTATTATTTAAACCATAACTGGGGGGAAGAGACTCTTTCACAAGAGTATTTGTGCGTAAATTAATGCAAGGAATTCAACTGTAATTCGAACTCGACTCCTTGATTTGTCGTTCCGAGTTGATATCCACTGCACCACAAAGCCCATCCTGACAGTAGGAAAGTAGGGATATTTTCCTTTAAATATTACTTATACTGAATAGGCAACCTATGACTGCTTTGAAAAATAAAAACAGGGAATAATCTGGGGTATTTCTCGCTCATTGAGAGAAAGATTTATAAATACAATTTCTTATTTTATGGTTTTATTAAAATTCGGAAAATAAATTTTTAAAACAATAAATGTTACCGTAGCAATTTTTTCTTCAAAACAAGTAGAACATAAACCAACAAATTTAAAGCAAAGTCAAAAATGTAATTTCCATGTAATCATGTGCATTGTGGTGCAGTGGATATCGGCTCGAAACGACAAAATCAGAGAGTCGAGTTCGAATTCCCGTTGAATACGTTGCATTCACTTACGCGCAAATACTCTTGAGAAACAGGCTACTCCGTCACTTCTTCCTTCAGCTATGGGTTAAATAGCACGACAGATTGGGTTCTGTGGTCTTGGTTGGTAACCAGTCTACCGCAGAAAGTAATGGTAACCTACTGCGGAAAAAGCTTCTGCCCAATCAGTCATTTATCACATATGCCACTTAACTGACTGAAACATTATAAAGTAATAATCTTGTAAATAAACAATTGAACCAATAAATAAATAGTCTTTAACATGTTTGTTGTCAGTTTTTGGGAACAAAAGGATGAATTTAATTTCTCATCTTACGGTTTTATTAAAAATTTTGAAAATAGATTTTTAAAACAATAATATTTACATCTGATTTGTTTTTCTTCATAATCACTAAAACAAATCCCCACAAATTCAAAATAAAGCCTAAAATATAATTTCCATATAACGAAAGTGCCTTGTTGCGTCTTCTCGGGCTAATGTTCTCGGTTGTGATGAAGTGGAAATACTATATTAAATCCAGTGAGATTTCAGCAGCTAATAAAGTTGGCTCAAAGTATCGTGCTATATAATTTTTTTCTCAAGTATCTATTCTACATATCTATAAGTCTACCATTTGTCCATGATTGGACTTTAATCGATAAAAAAAATATGTGCATTTTGCAAGGGTATTTATGTGAACATAAATGTAATGAAATCGACTGGAATTCGAACTCAGCTGGATGCTAAACATATAATTATCTGCACATCCTATTAATATCTTCTTATAGATTCGAAATTCAAATGTTGATTTTCAGAAGAGTTTTGTTTTTCTCTCTGGAAAGATTATTTAGCGCCAATTTTCTTAACAACCCCTTGTTCCAATTTCGTCTTGAATCGCACGAAACTAAATATCGGCAATAATCAAGATCCTCTAATGGCAGCCTGCATACCGACAGGAAAAGAGTTCATCAGATATACAAAGACAGAAAGGGGTGTAAGACAAGAATATGTCTTCTCACCGGATCTGCTCAACTTATACAGCGAGACAATTCTGAGAACTATGGAAGTCATGCCAGGATTCATCATTGGCGGCCACAATCTGAACAATATAAGATATCAGATGATAGTGTGCTGATAACAGACACGGAAAGGAAACTTCTACAGAATGTAACTGAAGAAAGCGTAGAAAGACTACAAATAAACAAGAAAACCTGAAAGCATGGTCATCAGTAAAAAGAGGAGTCCAAAATGCCAACGAGAGGCAGGGATACTTAAACCAAGCAGGTACAGAAATTTAAATACCTAGGAGGTGTTCTAAACGAGAGACGGAAAGTGCGACACTGAGAACCGAAAGCGAATTGGCGTGGCTAAGGATGCATTCCAGGAGTATTGAGAGACAAGATATGTTCGGTAAAAACAAAGAAGAGAGTACTGAATTGCTATGTGTTGAATTGCTATATTCCGTTTCCCTTCAAGACATAGGCGATCATAGCATCTCCCTATCCCTTCTGACTCTTAGCATGCTTTCTCTTGTTACCCATCCAAATCCTATGTTGTCTTTTCTTTAATATGACAATGAATGCTGAACAATCTACTCAAAGATGAATGAGAGACTTGAAGTAACTGAAATATGTTTCTACAGAAGTGCGCTTATAATACCAGGGACCGAAAATGTTGGAAACGATAAGTTTTTGAAGAGGATGGAAACGAAAAGGAAACTAATACTTAATGACTGCTGAAGTTCTTAGGATATCTAATGAGAAAGGTGGGTTTAGAGAAAGTAATACTCGCAAGTCAGAGGGAAAAAGAGGCGGGGGAAAGCAAAGCGTAACATACTTAATGAGCTTAAGCAAATGGAAGGTAGAGCGGGGTTTAGATGGGTAACAAGAGAAAGCGTGCTAAGAGTCAGAAGGGATAGGGAGATGCCATGATCGCCTATGTCTTGAAGGGAAACGGCACATAGAAGAAGAAGATTTCTAACATTTTCTGTACTCTTCATTAAACGAGGAAAGAAGATGAAAAGCAGCTGGAATTTTAATCAAATCGAGAGGTCTTATTTAACTGACCAAACTGCAGCATTAGGACTACTGGCATTGGGCAAATTCTCTTCAAACACTTTAAAAAGACAATAAAGTCTGTAGCTTCTACGATAATTGCAGGCATAAAGCAACATTAATTGGACATTGATTTCCAAGCCAAGATTTCTGCTCAATTTCATTGAGAAACGTAAATCTTTATTAACATTTTGCAGACTATTTTATAGCAACAATAGGTGGCTTTTGCATTTTTCGAGTATCATTATTACTATTATTATTATCATTACATCTACAATTAGTACAAGTGGGCCCGTGTCGTCAAAAATAACAGTAAAATATATCGATATGCCGTCTAAATTGAAGGTTACATTTATACTGTTGGACCTACTATTGAGTATCTTACATAAAGATCAGTCAGTTAAGTGCCATACGTGATACACGCTTGGGCGATCATGTCTCCAAAGAGACATGACTGACTGGGCAGAAGATTATCCCGCAGTAGGTTGCCATTGCTATCTGCGGTAGACTGGTTGCCGACCAAGGCTACAGAACCCAATCTGTCCTGTTATTTAACCCATAACTGGAAGGAAGAGACGAATTAATGCCTTTCCCAATGGTATTTGCGCGTAAGTGAATGCAATGAATTCTGCTGGAATTCGAACTCGGCTCCCCGATTTCTCGTTCCGATTCGATATCCAATGCACCACAACGCACATACATAAAGATATATGGAAAAAAATACAAAATAATCCAAACCTCTGAGCGAAATTAGAAGAAAAGAAACACACACACACACACACACACACACACAAACATATATATATATATATATATATATATATATATATATATAAATATGTTGTGGAGTAGTTTTCGCACTGAAGGTTACTAATCGGCTTAACGTACCCAAAATGTTAGGAACTTGGTGATCTTTCACTGAAAGCTGACTCCTTAGTATTCGGCTAACTGCCGACTAATATCAACTGCCTAGTAATTCTACTGAATTCCAATAGAAGTCTAAAGAACTCTCTGTTAACTCTTATTAATATGGGAGGGAGAGTCCATTATCTGAGGAATAGGCGTATTTCCCCATAACAATATATACACCCACAATTTTATTAATAGAGAGAGAATTATATTCTTCACTATTCGACGACAAAATTATTGCAAAAATAAAATAATAAGGCACTGTTTAAGAACAAACATGCGGAAAGAGCTTTCATATTTGGTATTGAAGTTTAATAACTAGTAGTAAAGAGAATAAACTGAGCCAACGCTGCCTTGTTAATGTCTCCCTCTCCATGAGTGCGACATGAGAGGAATATATGTATATATATCTACATGTTCTTCATTTGTAAACGAGTTATTGCGCGACCAAGGTTTCTACTACGTGGTATCTTCAGGCGATTTGAGGTCTCGTAATAACTAGTTTACAAATAAAGAATATTTAAAAGTTCTCCAGTATTGAACACTTTTTAATACAGTTGTGTAGTGGTCTAATTTTTTATGATCAAAACATAAGTAATAAATCAATCAATCAATCACTCAATCAATCAATCTATATATATATATATATATATATATATATATATATATATATATATATATATACGACGGTGTTTATTATAAGAGAGATTTTTATTATGAATTATTTTCTTGTGTATCTTGTGTTTCTGTCGTATGCACATTCACTTTCAGGCCCCAACAAGAGACCTAAGCTCAGAAATATCTTTATAACATCTCTCGCTGATGATTAAAAACAAACAAAAAGAAAACAAAGATCACGCCCATTTTACATAGATAGAGATCTTGGTAATTTATGAACTGTAGTTATAAATACAATTTTTTCTATTTCTTTAAAGCATAGGTTATCAGGGATCTCTACAATTTAGTCTGTCAGAACCTTTTCGAAGAAATCTCGGGTCTAATTACAACTGAAATCATTGTTGTTCTCATGTGCCATATTTTTTAGATTTTCACTTCAAGATTTCGACTTGTATCTTGGTAGATATTTTTAAAGATTTTCGAAGATACATTACAATCTGCGCATTCTGTAAAACAATAAAATTATTGTTCCTATTACGATAACCGGGTCTGGGTGACGTTCATATCAATTTGTAGCAGTTTCTTTCCCGTAAAAGCTGCATATTTTCCAGTGCAGATGTTGACCCACTCTATCATGCCGATTTTTATATTCAGTGGGTGTTAACGCTGCGCAAATTTATACAAGATGGTCAATTGTTTCTGGACATTTATCACAGCATCTGCATTTCGAGTTGAAACAATTATGCTTGGTAATTTCTAGTTAGCAAGCATTGCTCTTATACAGTAAGAATAAATCCTTTGGTTTCACTTATTAACCGTGCACTTCATAACCACTGATTGGTTTGTCTACATAAGCTTGTTTGGTACAGATTGAGTATTGACCATGAAAAAAATGTTATTATGTTGTCATTTTTCATCATATTTCCATTTCTGCTATGGTCGCACTACCTACCAAGTCTGTGGGAATACCTAAGGCAGGTCGTGGTGTGTTGTTATGGCTCCATTTCATGTTTTTTTCTATCTCCTCTAACATCCCCAGCGTTACATAGGCAAAGTTCTCCTTAGTGTGTGGGCAGTACTTAGCAAGATATTTTTTTGTATATCTCTTAAGCTGGGGTTTCCAGGGATTCTTTCAATGTGTTGTTTTGTTTCATTTTTCATCATTCCAAGTGCACCTGTTATCACTGGCACAACTCTTGTTTTCAATTTCCACATTTTTTCTATTTCAATTTCGAGGTCTTTATATTTTTTAACAATTATTATTATTATTATTATTATTATTATTATTATTATTATACTTGTCACTCCTTTCGTTAGTTAGTTCTTTAGATAGTTCGCACGACTGTTACGCCCTGACAATGCCTAATAAATAATAAACTGTACCATTTTGATCATGGAATGATAGAAAAAACATACCAGAGATGTTTACTGAGTACAGAAAAATAAAAAATAATGAATATAACAAACGATAGAATGAAAGAAGGAAGTATAAGAAAATTTAACGTCTGTTTCAGTGAAATAGAAAAAGTTGTCAATTTCAAATTTTTTCACCCTTTTTCATAAATAAATTTGTTAATAAAAGTTTCTGCAAGTCAGGTTTTCGGATAGTTATTGTTATTATTATTATTATTATTATTATTATTATTATTATTATTATTATTATTATTTCGATTTCAGATATCGTCACACTACCTGCTAAGTCTGCGGGAATACCTCAGGCAGATAATGGTGTGTTTTTATGGCTACATTCCATGATTTGTTTTTCAAACGACCGTATTTTTATTTAAAATACTGGATATATGCAGAGATGCGTATATTGATGAATTTTTGTGAAGGTGGGGTGAACTTTGGGAGGAATATTTTTTTCGTGACATCTTTTATACAAACACAGACATAAATTAACACTTGTACAACCATTGACGTGCGCAGAGACAGACGTACACGCGAGCTAGACAACTGGGGCCCACAGGCATAACTTCATATGAACGATATGGAGCTTAGCATATATATTTATATGTATGACATTTTGCACATGCATACGCATTTAACTTTAGCTTGTGAATTTGCGTAAGTATATATTTAATTCTGTTTATATGTTCATGCATTGAAATATGATTATGTCTATCCCGACTTCATTCATCCAGGGCTGTTCACGTTATGAATTCGCCTTGACTGTATCCAATATGTAGCAATTTAGTCTGTTTAAAAGTTAACGGACAAACTGACAAGTCGATAAAGGCTAAATTTTGTAATTTGTGTATGTATATATGCGAGGGTATATTAATCTGTATATATGTCTGTTTGCCAGTGTTTGTGAATATACTCGTCTATTTTTTCATGTATGAAGGTTTGTAAGTATATTTATGTATGCGTTCTTTCTTTTCCTCGTTAATATATGAATAACTTTCTAAATCTACTAAATTGTTAAACTAATTTTTTTTTTAATTTCGCAACAAAAATAAAGTAGATATAATAGTTAATTAATAATGCTGATCTCAATTTAATCAAATTTTAATTCCAATGCCCACCAAGATTATTTTTATGTCTGCCCACATATTCTCCAGATTAGAAGGTGCTTTACTCTGATTGGTGCACATTGTACATACAACAATGCCTCCCTGATTAAAGGGGTTTTGCTTGTTTTTAACCTTTTAAAACCATACAATTTAAAATAAGCCACATCACTTGACAAGACACAAGAATTATCGAAAGAAAATAGCTACTTTTGTAGTGATATTGTAACATATCCATGTTATAATTTCTAAATATATATATATATATATATATATATATGTGTGTGTGTGTGTGTGTGTGTGTGTGTGTGTGTGTGTGTTTAGACAGCAAATTTTCTTTTAAATAAATTGCAAACATTATGTTTGCTTATTTTTAATAAAACTCATTCATACTCATGGATAGTCTTTCGCGTATTGTAATCAAAAGATTTCAGAAATGAGCTGTAACGTTGACAGATGTTATTTTCATTAATTTCTCAAGGTACCCAAGTACTTTCAACCTCTTTCCGAGATCATCTTCAGGGGATGTGAGTTATGGTAACAAATGTAACCGGAAAACTGTGTTGCTAAAAATTACTGTACATTTTTTCTGCTTCATATATAACGGTTGACAAATTGCTAGCGTTCATTAGAACGTGAAAATTATCCAAAATGGAATCTTTTTATATGTTGTAATGTCATGGTCATGCATGTGTTAAAGCATTAAAAACTGTTCTTTTTACAAACATTTTAGAACATTACTACAGCATTCATAGCTGATTCTATTAATTGAGGGCTTAAGTGTTTCAATGAATATTTCCTCGAGAATATGTAGTTTGCTTTTGTCATTTTATTAAAAATAAGCAAACATAATGTTTGCAATTTATTTAACCTGACATATATATATATATATATATATATATATATATATATATATATATTGTAAAACGTACTAACAAAACAGTAGCACTAATCACGACCGAAATCAGAAAAACCTACTGCTAACAAATCGGTAAAGTTAGTCGTCAAACCCAAAAGGTACTACCAAATGGGTAAAGGGGAATAAAAAAAAAGAAACAAACAAAGCATAAGCCGTGTTTGAAAGAAAAAAAAACCAAGACGAAAACCTTAACAAGGAAGAGCTTAATACGAAAGTAGAGCAAAAATACGAACTAAATCTAAAAGTGAGCCAAAAGTCGACCGCGGTTTCACTCGCCGGATTGTCAACTCCTGGCGATCCATATATATATGAACACGCACTAGGCAGATGAAACATATATATATATATATATATATATATATATATGTGTGTGTGTGTGTGTGTGTGTGCGCGTGTGCACCTGAAGGCTGTTCAATTTTATTGTGAGTTGTGCTGTGTTAAGAAAAGTAAATAATAAACATACATATAAATAAATCGATATAAATAAATAAAAACAAATCAATATATATAAATAAATGAATCGGATTAAATAAAAATCAACACCGATTGTTATATACCCACATAGATATGAACTGTCGTTGACTGACTAAATGACTGACTGGGATTCATGTGAATAGATAGAAAAGAGACAAACGAACTATTACATCAATCTGATCATTGGTATCTTTGAACATGTAGAGTAAATACGGGCTGAATAAAGAGATAAACAGACTGAGAAAAATAGGAACGGAGATATTTGTGAAAATATCGAGATGGTTTGAAATGTCAACGCAAGTCTTGTTTAAGAGCTTGGAGATGAGAAAGTGAAGGATGGGGTAAAGGAAAAACAGATTTCAAAATGAGACAGAGGAAAAATAGAGGCTGATGGGAACGGGATATGAATAAAGAGAGAGAGAGAGAGAGAGAGAGAGAGAGTGAGAGAGAGAGAGAGAGTGAGAGAGAGAGAGAGAGAGAGAGAGAGAGAGAGAGAGAAGAACTACAAATAAATAAATATATAAAACAAATAAATGAGAAGAAATAACTGAAAATAAAAATAAATGAATAAAAATGAAAAAAACGTATATATATATATGTGTGTGTGTGTGTGTGTGTGTGTGTGTGTGTGTGTGTGTGTGTGTGTGTGTGAAAAGTGTATGTATATAATTATAAATATCAATATATATATATATATAAATATGCAATTTGTTATATATATTATATTGTTTACATATTATATATGCGTGGTACTTATTTAAAAGCGCTCAATATCAGTGATAGAGCAAACATATTCATATAGATAGGTTTGAGTTTGTAACCCAGGGTTTCAGTGACCGAACGCGCGTACGTGTGTGTGTGTGTGTGTGTCCTTGCGCGCGTTGATAGATGTACAAATGTATATATCTATATGTCTGCGTCTGTCGTGACGACAGTTTTTTCCCCCACTTCCACAAAAATACACGAATATAACCAATTTTTTTAAAAAAATTAATAAGTTTGTCTGACGATCGCAAGATCGTGAAACCCAGGGTTACAAACTCACACCTATCTATATGAATATATATATATATATATATATATATATATATATATATATAATTTTTTAAACTTTTAAAATTTAAATTTTAAATTTAAATTTAATTTTTAAATTTTAATTTAATTTTTGAATTTGAATTTTTTAAGGTTAATTTTTTTATTCAATTTATTAAATTAGCACTAATGAATTTATATCTTCGGGTTGTATTTTTAAAGGTCCTCAGATTTGCGCTTTTTGAATAATTCCTATGTTTATGTATGTGATTTTAAAATTCTTTTTTTTAAAATGTCAAAGGATTTAGTTTTATAATATGTAACGAACACTTGTATCTATCTGCGATTTACTTCCGGCAAAAGTTTGAAATTTCTATTTCTTTGCCTCTTTTTAACTCCCCGATACTTTCTTCCTTCTGTGCATTTTCTCACTTTTTCCTCTTTGTTAAGCTCAGACGTCGCGTGACCGATATCTGTATATATCTACTTTTAATTCCTATCTAAATTTGAGGTCTATTATATATATATATATATATATATATATACTAGCAGTATAGCCCGGCGTTGCTCGGGTGTAATGAAAGCTTTAAAACTAATCCATGGTCCTGAAGCTCAGACTCTTTGGACGTTGGCACAAAAGACTAAAAGCAATACTTGTTTCCAGTTAAAGCGAAACCGTAGACTGAAAGAAAAATGAATGGATGTAAGTCAAATTTTGATTTCCTGGTATCGATATCAAATAGGTTTTTTCGTCGTAAACTGAATTTTGAAGGCTAAATAAGTCCTCTGAGTAAATGGTATCATGGCTGAGACTAAGAACTACAATTATACCTACTTAGAGCCAAATCCGAAGCAAAAACTAAAATAAAAAGGCTGAAAAAATACAGACATACAGGCAGATAAACAGACACACACACACAAACACCTTGCCTTTTATATATATATTATCGATTTTCTGCACTATTGTAAGAAGTGCAACCTTGAAACTTCTGAATATCGTTTCTTATGTCATTGTCTATGAGTGTATCAAATTAGATTAAAATCGGACCACTCCTTCTATAACCCGATTTTTTCGATTATCGATTTTCAATATTTATCGGGGGTACCTCGACACAAAACCTAGCTAAGAACACTCGCAGACGCTTATAGTACAAGTGTGTAAATTTTCAAGAAAATTGGTTCAGCCGTTTCGGAGTCTATAGGTAACGCACACACACACACATACACACAAAGTTCCATTTATAAATAAGTTTAGCTATATATATATTGATTTGTTGATTAATTATTTTTGGTCATAATAAAATTAGATCAGTGCATATTTTATTAAAAAGTGTTCAATACAATTATATTGTAGTACTTTTGAACATTTTCTATTTGCAAACAAGTTATTACGCGACCTAGGTTTCTACCATGAGTAGGGTCTTCAGGAGATTTGCAATAACATTTTTCAGCGATTTGCAATAACATTTTTGCAAATAGTTTGAAGACACCACTGATAGTAGAAACGTAGCACGCATAATAACTTGCTTACAAATGGAATTCATATATATATATATATATATATATATATATATATATATATATACAGCGAAAAAGATCTGTCTACGGATGACTATTTATGCTCTCACACCTTGATTGAGCACTCAGGAAGAATGGTAGGCTTTGAAAAACAGTAGCTACTCTAGCATATACGCATTGCTCATTCAGTAAAATGAATTAGAGCACTGGCTATTGGGCGCGTATAATCACAATATACATGTTAAAATGTCTGCCTTCTTCTACCGTGCGCTCATGGCCCAGAGGTAGAATCGCCGACTGACTCCAC
Source organism: Ascarosepion bandense (assembly GCA_037127315.1). NCBI lineage: Eukaryota > Metazoa > Mollusca > Cephalopoda > Sepiida > Sepiidae > Ascarosepion > Ascarosepion bandense. The sequence goes on along the minus strand of JBBBDQ010000423.1, from coordinate 4,720,258 downwards.
TTCGATCCTGGTTTAAAAGCAGTCGGAGTCTAACCGTACTGATGAGCTGTGATACAGCGAAACAGATCTCTCTGCGGATGACTATATATATATATATATATATTTGTATGTGTGTATATATATCAAAACTCGTTGATATCTACCAACAGATATAAACTGTCGATGTCTGACTGAGATGCAGGTGAATAGAAGAATAAAAGAAGGAGGAGGGAAAAGAAGAGAAGAAGGAGGAGCAGAAGAAGAAGAGATGTTAAAATATAAAAGGAAAATAAAAGATAAAGACTGAGATCTGTCATCGTATTAAAATCATTTTATGCTTTTCTATTGTGTTTAACAAAAGAAGAGAGAATTTCAATGGAAACAATCCTTACTAAACATTCTTTGATGTTAGTCCGTTTTGACAGGCCATTTTGATGCACCTGTTTCCACGATTTCAAAGCTGCTTTCCAAAACAACAATTTCTCTTTCTTTTCTAGACCTACATATGCCACACTCCATTAAAGCCTCTGCTATTTCGTTTCATTTCTCTGCTTCTTATTATCAAAATATTGCTATCTCGATGTTACGTCTGCCTTTTAGAGTTTTTCATACAACGTTTCAATATTGCTTCTATCTATCTATCTATCTATCTATCTATCTATCTATCTATCTATCTATCTATTTCGTTCTGATCATATCTCTCTATCTCATAATAATTATATCTATAACAATCAATTCATATCTATCTATCTATCTATCTATCTATCTATCTATCTATCTATCTATTTCGTTCTGTTCATATCTCCATATCTCATAACAATTTTATCTGTCTATCTATGCAGATCTCTGATCATATCTCAGTGTATCTGTCTAATATTTCTTCCTTTCTATCTATCTATCTATCTATCTATCTATCTATCTATCTATCTATCTATCTATCTATCTAAGGTTTTAATTATCTATCTAACTAGCTAGCTAACTAGCCAGCCAGCTTATTTCTACATTTAACTACCTCGTTTGCAATAATAGACCATCCATTTTTGGTCTGTTCTTATATTTCTTCAATACATTGTCTGCTTCATCCTCATCTGTTTACATTCTGGGCGTATTACTGTGTTACGATAAAAATCCTTCCGCCAAGTTTCGCTTGAATGGTTTCCTCAAGTCAAATCTAATCATAAGATTCTTCCGCTGTATAGATCGTCAACCGTTTGAAAACTTTATTGTAGGATTTTGCGTGCAATTTCTTCCATATAAATAATCAATATATCATTTAGTTTTCCTAAGCATGGATAAGCCAAGAAGACATCGATGTTTTCGAACCTACCACAAATAAATGTAGAAATTATTGGCAAATGTTTCAAAACTAGTCAACACTTGCATGACAAATTATTGTGGCATTCATCTATATACTACAATAGCACGTTGCTTGTTATTAAACAGAGTCAAAATGGCGAACAATATCGACATCTTTGTGAGAATCTGGTACCCCAAATTGGAATAGAATGAAACAAGTTTTGTTAAAATCGAACGACAGATGACGGAAAAGATTTTTTTTTCTGATTTTTTTGGTCTTTTTGATTCTAGAAAAAAATTCAAGACTGGTCGCCTTGTTGATATCCGGTATTGTTCAATAAAACCTTTTTGAAATAATTCTTGCTAAGTAGAACGTTCTGCAGAAGGATGCTGAAGATACAATAGACAGAACATGTGAGCAACGACGAAGTTTTGGAGGGGATGGACACGAAAAGAAAACTGATTCTTAATATCGGGAAAAGGCTGCTGTAGTTTTTAGGACATGTAATGAGGAAAGGGGGCTTGGAGAATCTGATGCTCACGAGACGGATAGATAGGGAGGAGAGAAAGGTGGAAGCAACGCGTGACATACTTGAAGGACTTGAGCAGATAGATGACGGAGCGAGAGTTGAGCGGAATAAGAGGAGAAGGAATGTTAAGAGAGACGTAAAACGTGGAAGGCGATGGTCACCTACGTCCTAAAGGGACACGGCACATAGAAGACGAAGAAGGGCAACAACAACAACAATGTATACTAGTGTATATATAAATATATATACGTATAAAAGCTTACTTTTAGTTCTCGATTCATTTTTTCATTTCTGTTTCGAATAAAAGTTTAAGAAGGGAACCCCCCACCTCACCAATTTTGGAAAAATCAATAACAGCCACTTGACTTGAGAAACCTTTTTTCCTAAAAAAAATAGTTTTAAGTAAAAGATTTTATAAATTTCTACCGATTGCTTGGTCAATGAATGCGAAATGCGGATTAAAATACCAAAACTCAAAACGCATTATTAAAAAAATATTAAAAATATATATATTTTTAAAATCAAAAATTTTCACCGGCTCTCATTCATAGCCTGTCGCACCAACAAGACAAAATTATTCCTGTGAAGTCCTAAAGGACACAAAATATATATATATTTTTTTTTTTACTTTCATACATCGTTTCCCTAAAACTGTCCTTTATATATAAAAATTTGTATATCAGTATCCCATATATTTTTTTTTCTAAACATATACTGTTAAATATAAGAGACAATGAATGTCTATTCTGTTTAATCGTATTTTGGCTTTAATTTCAGTTGAAAGTAAAGACAAAAATTCTCCAACATTAGAATAATTTTTTATTAATTTGGTTCTAAGCTTTCGGCTCACATGAGCCATCTTCAGAGAGGTTATTAAAACGGTAACACAATAACATCCACCATCACCGACGATTTTATTTTGTGTTGACATAAAACTCCGCTAGGCAACGGCAATAGTTACAAAAATAACAAACGCAGTTCGCAAATTTGCAATGCGGTTCTATGACGTCACATGACGTGATAGCGCGAAATGACAACAGAACCATGACATGGTTCTGTTGTCATTTCTTATATTTAAATTTCTTAGATTTAACAGTATATGTTTAGAAAATTATTTGCTGCCTCGATACACTATATATATATATATATATATATATATATATATATATATATTCTATTTGTAAACGAATTATTGCGCGACCTAGGTTTCTACCATGTGTGGTATCTTCAGGCGATTTGCAATAACTGATTTTACTGTTTATCGTTTTTTTTAAGAACGCTCACGTGGCAGGGACTTTTGAACGCGCAATTTTTAAAATTAGAAGGATATGGTAGTGTAAATAACAATGTAAAAAACGTGTCTCAGTCTGCCTCTTTGTAAATGTTTTTCATTTCTCATCTTTAACCAGATCTCTGAAGAAGCTTTAATAAAAGTGAAACATGTTAGATTGAGACATGTTTCCTAACTTGGTCATTATTTATTTTGTCATCTTGTCGGATTCCGATCCATTGAGCTCTCTCTGCAGATCTAACACTTAATATTTTATATTAAGTAGATCTTGTTGGATTATCGTCGCCATTTACAGCCCTGAAATCATTATTTATATATATATATATATATATTACGAAACAGTGCGTAAATCAAGTGCGTTGGTTGCACATCGTTACTGAAACCGATCCCAGTTTCGACATAAAAAATGCTACTCAGATCAAAGAAGCAAACAATGCACGGCTAAATATATAAAGTGAATACAAATTCAGTTTGACCGTTGTAGATGACGTTACCACCAGTCAGTTAAGTGCCATACGTGATACACGCTTGGGCGATCATGCCTCGAAAGAGACATGAATGAGTGGGCAGAAGATTATCCCGCAGTAAGTTGCCATTACTTTCTGCGGTGGACTGGTTGCCAGCCAAGACTATAGAACCCAATCTCTCCGGTTATTTAACCCATAACTGGAATGAATATACGGATTAATAGCTTTCCCAAGGGTATTTGCGCGTAAGTTAATGCAATGAATTCAATTGGAATTCGAACTCGGCTCCCCGATTTCTCGTTCCGAGCCGATATCCACTGCACCACAACGCACATACCAGTTACTTTAAAGTAACTTAAAGTTAAATCCAGTTAACGAAAGGACGCCGACATTTGTTAAAACTATTTTGATAACGACTGTAGCGACAGACCAAAGTACATGTAAGCAAAAAACTGAACACTGGAAAATTTACCATTTTTAATTCTGGTATAAAACAACTTGATGTTATATTCAAAACTTCTGCCCCAGAATTCTGTAGACAACCATTGTGTATTTTTAGGTCTACTCGTCAGGAGATATCAGCATATGTAAAGCAATTTTTTCATTATAGTTATTTCTATATTAGTTTAAAAAATGATTTATGCACCTCTTTCTGGTTTAATATTTCTTTTTTGTGGGCGTGTGAGTGTTTGTGTACGCCATTGCGCATGCGTACCTGCACATGTGTAGAATCTCGTTGTCATTTCTTCTTTTCATAATTTGCTTTTCACCTTTACTCCCTGATTATTTCATTTCTTTATTTTCTTTATCTTTAGGCACTGAGTGTCAAGATATATACCTCGCACATATATCTAAAAACTATCTATTGCTTTAATACACGTGACACGTATCTGACCAATAAGAACTAGGCAAAAATCATAAAATACCGGGATGCTGTGTGTTTCTTTCTATTGTTTTATTTATCTCTTAATCTATGAAGAATCTTTAATAAAAGTGAAACATGGTATATGGATAAACGTTTCCTATTTGTTCTTCCTTATTTAATCATCTTGTCGGATTCCAATTCGTATCTATCTATCTATCTATCTATCTATCTATCTATCTATCTATCTATGCATATATATTATGGTGCCCTTCTACGAGGAATGGACTCTTCCTCTTACTATAATAACCTGCGTGGCTTCCAGACGCAGTTTGAAACGCAGTCATGTGTGCAGTTAAAGCCAGCCACGATTCAGTCAATAAGCAGCGTAACTATAGCGTTCCAACTTACATATTTCTATTTACTTATTACTAACACTTATTGTGTATATATGTCCTTGTTATACTAATATACTGTTTTGAACCCACCTTCTGTTTTCTGCGTCTTACTTCCGGCCAAACCGGTCTCTCCAACTTTAAGGCGAAGCTTTTGCCGCAACAACTGTACAACAAATTGGCGACGAAGATCCACAACAATATATGTATAAGTTTAATATATGTATCGGATATATATATGAATTTGAAAAATACATCATTTAGATGCGGTTAGGACACATCATCAGTCATGTTGCCCTGATTCATTGACGGTTTCGGTTCTTTACAAACCTCATACCTTCTCCCTAGGTTGACCCAACCAAGGTTGATCAGACCCCGGCTTGTGTCATAATCTCTGCTTGCTACGTTATTGGAATGCACGATGTTTTTGGTTGCACAGGAGAAGAGCAAAAATTTCTAGAATAAGGTCGTCCACAAATAAATGAATGTCCAGCGATGATAATGTATAAATGGTTCAAGTAAAAAAAAAATTAAAAATTAAAAATAAATTGATTTTCGTGATGTTAATGTAAAGATGAATGGTTAAAAATGACTAAATGACCAGAAACAGAAAAAAACACATTAAATATACATTTATATATATATATACGTAGCGCATAAATTAATTACATCAAACTTAGTATAAATTTAACGAAAAAAGACGATTGCTAAAACCTTCTGACAAGTGGGCTGAACAATTACAAAATGGCTTCGTCTACGAAACTTTGGAGTTAACGAGCTGAATCAATCAGGTAAGTGGCAAATGTTTATTTGTATTTATCATATATATATATATAGCCTCGATAATAACTAAAATTATAACCGAAAGCGTTCGGTACGGAAATTTTTATCTAATTTATATCTTTAAAAAAAACAAATTAATAAAACCACATAAAAAATTACATAAAAAAAATTAACCATATTATCTTGTTTGTCATTTTTAATAAAAACCTGTATATATATATATATATATATATATATATATATATATATATATATTTGTGTGTGTGTGTGTGTGTGTGTGTGTGTGTGTGTGTGTGTGTGTGTGATTTTCTCTTGTGTCAGCGTATCGAACCACAAATAGTATTTAATCCCCCAATGTCGTTTAATAATTCCACAAAGGAAAATCTTCCACAGATTTTTCGAAATATTCAACATTACGCTGAATATATAAGTGTGGATGTGATAGAAAAAATTTGTTTGACGTCCCATATCGACTTTGATGTTACTCTACTATATTCCTGCCCTTAGTAACCACAGTACATAACGTCTAAATGGCGAACCTCTTGCCTTTTCTCTCCTGTTTTGTGACCCCCAGCTTACCCTGAAGATTGGCCAAGCGAAAAACAGTCAAAAGTACCGGCAGTATATTGCTTAATGAAGCAATATGTTTCCAGCCCAGACAAAAAGAAACGAGAAATTTGCCAGTCATAAATCGTCTATGCATAGACGGGAGCTCAAAATGGCTCCATAGGGATTTGCTTTCAGTCCCTGTCCCTGTCTGAGGACTGTAATCGAATAATTAGAAAATGGTGTATTTCACTATCTGAGCTGCTTTTATGCGTTTCATTGCGATTTTGTTTCCCCAGAATTACAGGATTTTGCGGTACAAATCGCTTTACAAACACTTATCAAATCAGATGTGCGTTTTGGTGCAGTGGATATTGACTCGGAACGACAAATTGGTTTCATATAGCTGTTCGAGTTCGAATTCCAGTTGAATTCCTTGCATTCACTTACGCATAAATACCCTTAGGAAAGGTATTAATCCGTCTCTTCCCTACAGTTATGGGTTAAATAATAGGACAGATTGGGTTCTATAGCCTTGGCCGGTAACCAGTCTACCGTCGAAAGCAATGGCAACCTACTGCGGGATAATCTACTGCCCAGTCAGCCATGTCTTTATCGAGACATGATCGCCCAAAGCGTGTATCACGTATGGTACTTAACTGACTGATTAATAGAGATTTTGGGACGCTATTTTCTTGTGTTTTTTCTTTTCAGTTCAGATGAGTTTAAATTAAAACAATTCAGCAATTCGACTTCAGACTTCCTTTCCACATACCTAACAATGGGAAATGTACTGCAATCATTTTGGTATAAAACTTCATATACAAAACTCAAGAGCCACTCAAGGTAGAAATTTACTACTCAAATGAGGTGTGCGATATGAGGATATGAGTTGTTGTGCAGTGGATATCAGATAGTTATGAGAAATCGGAGGGCACAGTTCGAATTACAGTTGAATTCGTTGTGCTCACTTACGCGCAAATATCCTTAGGAAAGGTAATAATCCGTCTCTGATTCCTCCAGCTATGGGTTAAATAATAGGACAGATTGGGTTCTGTAATCTTGGTTAGCGACCAATCTACAGGAGAAAATAATTAGAAAATGGTGTATTACACTATCTGAGCTGCTTTTATGCGTATCTCCGCAATGACGTTTCCCCAGAATTACAAGTTTTGTGGTACAAATCGCTTTACACACACTTATCAAATTAGTATTGTGATTTTGGGACGCTATTTTTTTTTAATTAAATCAAATTGGGCCATATATCCTTGAGTGGATACAGGCGTTGGTTAGTTCCACTGACTTGACATAAAGAGTTGTGAGTTCAATACCAGGCTACAGCAATAGTGAACAAATAACTTAGAGAGTCGGGTTAAAGGAAGATAACTCATGACTACCAGAATCGGCTTCGCACAAGGAATGAGAATGTTATACCCCAATTATCGTAATAAAGGGTACAGTTCGAAATTCCTAATACCTGAAGAACGCCGGAATGTACAACGACCGAAACGTCGTACAAATGGCAACAAAGATGAGGACAATAATCCGAATAATGTAAATAGTGTAATTTACTAATATTATAATGGGTTAAAAATGGCAAAATTAAAAATATTTATAGGGTGTTGTATAAAAAAGTATACATAATACAACAATACTATAACAATAGGTACAAATATCTAGAGAAAAACCTAGTTTCCTAATGTGTAACTGCAAAAAGACGTAGCGAGTATTGAGAAAAAGAACGTTTTATGAAAATGATGAATACGAAAAGGGGTGTTGAGACCCGATAAAACAAAGACCCGATAAAACAAAGCCGAGTCAAAATTCGTACTCAGTGGAACCAAATTACATAGAACTGTCAAATCAAATTCAATAGACACAAAACTGAAATTTGTTTCCTACTGTAATAAATAAGAAAAGTTTTCAGCCATTTCCAAATGTAGAAACTATCTAAAGATTGTGCATTATTGTCTTTTTTTAAATGGAGAAGGGAAACCTTAAAATCAGCCACAAATCAATCTAAAATAAATTATAAGGAAAAGCTTAATCTAAGAATGACAGACAGTCAGTCAGTTAAGTGCCTTACGTGATACACGCTTGGGCGATCATGTCTCGAAAGAGACATGACTGACTGGGCAGAAGATTATCCCGCAGTAGGTTGCCATTGCCGACCAAGGCTATAGAACCTAATCTGTCCTGTTATTTAACCCATAACTGGAAGGAATATACGGATTAATACCTTTCCCAAGGGTATTTGCGCGTAAGTGAATGCAATGAATTCAACTGGAATTCGAACTCGGCTCCGAGATTTTCGCGTTCCGAGCCGATATCCACTGCACCACAACGCACAGAGGATTATTACACACCTCTACTTTCTGTTATCGTATTTAATAAGCGTTTGTATCACTAAGTGTGAACAAGTAACAAAATTACTAGCAAAAAATGAATAATAATAGAAATGCTGTATCTAAGTAATTCAGACAACTTCAAACGATTATATTTACTTTTACTCTTTTTTTTCAATTGGAGTAGATAGACTAAACTATCGCCCGGTTCACACTCCGCCCACGTCTATTGAACGTGTGAAAAGGCTCATCCCTTGTTCCCTGTTTAGGATGTGGTTTCCGGTTTTCTCTTTTCCAATTTTATCACTCCTTTTTTTTCAATTAGAGTAGATAGACTAAACTATCGCCCGGTTCACACTCCACCCACGTCTATTAAACAGGTGTAGAGGATCATCCCTTGTTCCCTGTTTATAATGTGGTTTCCGGCTTCCGCTTTTCCAATATTTTACTCTTTTACATTCTTTTCCTCTTTTTTTTTCAATTGGAGTAGATAGACTAAACTATCGCCCGGTTCACACTCCACCCACGTCTATTGAACAGGTGAAGAGGCTCATCCCTTGTTTCCTGTTTATGATGTGGTGTCCGGCTTTCTCTTTTCCAATCTTTTACTCTTTTCTGTTCTTTTCCTCTTTTTTTTTTTCAATTGGAGTAGATAGAATAAACTATCGCCCGGTTCACACTCCACCCACGTCTATTGAACAGTTGTAGAGGCTCATCCCTTGTTCCCTGTTTATGATGTGGTTTCCGGCTTTCTCTTTTCCAATCTTTTACTCTTTTCCATTCTTTTCCTCTTTTTTTTTTAATTGGAGTAGATAGAATAAACTATCGCCCGGTACACACTCCACCCACGTCTGTTGAACGGGTGAAGAGCTTCATCTCTTGTTTCCTATTTAGGATGTGGTTTCTGGCTTTCTCTTTTCCAATATTTCACTCTTTTCCATTCTTTTCCTTTTTTTTTTTTCAATAGGATTAGACAGTCTAAACTATCGCCCGGTTCCCTGATGTGCAGGAGGCTACATAGGAGTGAAAAGATTGGAAAAGAGAAAACCGGAAACCGCATCCTAAACAGCAAACAAGGGATGAGCCTCTTCACCTGTTCAACAGACGTGGGTGGAGTGTGAAGGTTTAAAAAATACCAGTTAAAAATGTATAATACGGACAATGTTTCATATAAAAAATTCATACAATATACATTGACTTACTACTTGGTGTAAACAAGCAACAAGATAAGGTGAAAGAAAAACTAATCAAAATGAATAATAATGCAAATATCTCATTCTATGGCTTAGGGAGTAGAGATTCCGTCTGGCACCAAATCAGTCGAGTTTCTAATCCCGACCAGAAGGAAGCAGATGTCTAGCTACACTGATGAGCTGCGAAACAGCCTTGTATGTGGATGACAAATATATATGCATATATTTTTTTTTTAATCATTTCACCCCGAGCAAGGCAGAAACGCCACTGATGTGCAGGGGGTTACATAAATGTAAAAAGATTAATTAGAAAAGAGTGAGGAGTACAAGCTAGTTAGAAAGGAACAATAGAAAGCTGAGAAAGCAGGTGCGATGACAGATACATAGGTGGAGAGAAAGGGAAGGTTATACAGGGAAGGGGAGAGAGCTAGAGGCCAGTGGTTAGTAGATGAGTATTAACTTTGCATTTAAATTTCTGGAGGTTGTAGCCGTAGGGAAAGCAAGAATATGGGAGTGAGTTCCACAGGCGGGAAGTGCGAGAGAGGAAGCTGCAGGAGTAGAATTGTCGTCTGCATTTGGCTAACCTGACTGTGAATGGGTGGGACCCAGTTGCCAGTCTGGTTGCACGGGTAAACACCTGTTGAGGAGGCATCAGTGACTTAGGATAAGGAACAAATAGGGAAGTTTTTAAATCTTGCATCTTTCCCTTTTTTATACATTATAATCTCCCATAATACACATACACGCATGAATTATATACACGCTGCTTAACAAGATAGATTCTTTTAAAGCCCGATCGACAAAATGAACCTCGTTCGCCATTAACATTGCCATACAGTCAATGCTATCTACTCTTCCATGCAAAGATTGGTCTATTTATTTCTCAACGCCATCATTATAATGGAAGCGATCGCCTAAAAAACTTATTAAATTCTTGGATACTAGATAAAACCAACTATTACATATTAATTTAGATACATATAGATAAAATATGGATTGTAATCCAACAAAATGGTAAGTTAAAGAACAAATGGGAAACGTTTGTTTTGTTGTTTTTTTTTTTGTTGTTTTTTTTTTGTTTTGTTTTTTTTTGTTTTTGTTTTTTTCATTAAAGCTTCTTCCTGAGAATAAAATATGGAGGATAGGAAGAATATTCTGATATTTTCAATTTTGTGTTCTTTGTTTTTCATCGGTTAAGCAGGCTTCATATGCATCTGTCTTGACAAGCAGCGTTCGTGTATATAATTCATGTGTGTATGTGCATAATAATACTAGTTTGTTTATCGGGAATTATCTAAACTTATTTATAAATAGAACTTTGTCTCTGTGTGTGTGTCTCTGTGTGTGTGGGTGTCCGTTACCTATAGACTCCGAAACGGCTGAACCGATTTTCTTGAAAATTTACACAGTTGTTCTTAGCTAGGTTTTGTGTCGAGGTACCCCCGATAAATATCGAAAATCGATAATCGAAAAATCAGGTTATAGAAGGAGTGGTCCGATTTTAATCAAATTTGATACACTCATAGACAAAGACATAAGAAACGATATTCAGAAGTTTCAAGGTTGCAGTTCTTACAATAGTGCAGAAAATCGATAATATATATATATATAAAAGGCAAGGTGTTTGTGTGTGTGTCTGTTTATCTGCCTGTATGTCTGTATTTTTTCAGCCTTTTTATTTTAGTTTTTGCTTCGGGTTTGGCTCTAAGTAGGTATAATTGTTGTTCTTACTCTCAGCCATGAAACCATTTACTCAGAGGACTCATTTAGCCTTCACAATTCAGTTTACGAGGAAAAAAACTTGTTTGATATCGATACCAGGAAATCAAAATTTGACTTACATTCATTCATTTTTCTTTCAGTCTACCACTTTTTAGTGTTTCGTGCCAACGTCCAAAGAGTCTGAGCTCCAGGACCATGGATTAGTTTTAAAGCATTCATTACACCCGAGCAACGCCAGGCTATACTGCTTGTAATGCATAAACGAAATATGTCAGATATATAAATTCTTCCGATTTATTCACACACCCACACACACACACACACACACACACACACACACACACACACACACACACACATATAGAGAGAGAGAGAGGGAGGGAGAAAATGAGGGGGTGTACGTACATGTGAGTGTGCGTATTTCCAGCTTGATATTGAAAATTCTGCCTTATATCTCGTCACAAAGGTGTCGATTACTGACATCATTGAAATCGTATCAATTGAATAAGATTTCAGCAATTTATTATTTCCGTTTTTGTGAATTTTGCTTGCAATTTCGCAGTATAAAGATATATATGTCTCCTTCCCATCTGCTAGTCTAATACACAAAAATAAAATATTAAAAAAAAAAATAAAAGTATTTCCATTACCTAACCAATAAAGTAGAGACATTGTCAGCTAAGATTGGTAGTCGACTGTGATATATGCAGTGCGCCACTACCACACATACAGTATTCAACAGTACATACAATGCGAAGGTTTTACTTAAAAATTACCCTGAGTTTTATACGAGAAATTTTGGTCGCCCGTAGTTATTTTTATCTCCAACGCTCACTACCGTAGGCTATAACTTTACTTCAGGTAACCTTGTGCCACTCCGTAATAATATTCATTATTCAAACGACATTATTCGGACAATTGCCCTCATCTTTGTTGCCATTTGTACGACGTTTCGGCCGTTGTACGATCTGGCCTTCTTCAGGTGGTAGGAGTTTCAAAACGAACCATTTTCACTGGGGTATATCATTCTCAGTTCTTGCGTAGCAATACCTCGATTGGAAGTCATGAGTTATCTCCCTCTAACCCTGCAAGTTCAACCTTGTTCATCACTGCTGTAGTCTGGTATTGAACTCAACTCTTTGGGTCACAGGAACTAACCAACGTCTATATCCACTTGGCCATGTGTCCTTAAGGACCAACGTCTATATCGTCGTACAAATGGCAACAAAGATGAGGACAATAGTCCGAATAATATAAATACTGTAAATACTACCTTATCTCAAAAATATAGACAAATATCAAACGACATTATTATTATTATTATTATTATTATTATTATTATTATTATTTCCTTGAATTTCTGTTGTATGCACATTTCCTTTTGGACCCCAACCAGAGACCCAAGGCCAAAAATGGCTTCATGATATTTTCCACTGATCGTTTTTTGTAAAAAGAAACCGCTAAGATCACATATATTTTACATAGATAAATATCTTCGTAATGTGTGACCTGTACTTGTAAGCACCATTTTTTATATTTCTTTAAGGCATGCGCTACCCAAGAATCCATTCAACGATTCTACTGGAACCTTTTTCATTCAATCCGAGGTCTCTAACTATAACTTGAATTATTGATGTCCGCATGTAGAAAATATTTGAGATTTCTATTTCAAGATCCATCTATTTTGATAGTCTGTTGAAGATCTTCCAAAATACATTAATATCTGCAGGAACTGTAATGTCAATAAGAAAGCACATTCTGTTCTTGTGGTCTTTGATCATGATATCGGTAATTAGCTTTGATTGTTCGCTCTGTGTGTATTAAAAAGTCCCATAAAATTGTTACAAATCCTATCAATTCAAACGACTCTTTCTTCTTCTTCTTCTTCTTCTTCTTCTTCTTCTTCTTCTTCTTCTTATTATTATTATTATTATTATTATTATTATTATTATGTCATTTTTGTCATAATTCAATTTCTGCTATGGTCACATACCTTTTTCCAATCAAACCGAGGGCTCCAACTACAATTAGTGATGTCCTCGTGTGCCACATTTTTGAGATTTGCTCTTCAAGATTCTTTTATTCTGATAGTCTTTTGAAGATCTTCAGTGATAAATTACACACTGTAGGGTTTGCCATGTTGATAAAATAGCACATTTTGTTTTTAGGATCTTTAATCACGATGTCACAATATCATCGAAAATGAGGCCAAAACTGGAAGCGGCCGAAATGTGGTTCTACAGAAGGATGCTACGGATATCGTGGACTGAGCATACAAGCAACGACGAAGTGTTAGAAAGAATGGCAACAAAAAGGAAATTGATGCTGAGCATCAGGAAGAGACAACTGAAGTTCCTGGGACATGCAATGAGGAAGGAGAGCCTGGAGAACCTGATACTGACTGGACAGATAGAAGGAAGGAGAGACAGAGGAAGGCAGCGGATAACATATTTGCAGGGACTGATGAGGTGGATGACGGAACGGGGGTTGCCAGGAGCAACAGGAGCAAACATACTAAGAGCCACAAGGGATAGGGAGACGTGGAGATCCATGATCGCCTACGTCCTGAAGGGACAGGGCACATAGAAGAAGAAGAAGAAGAAGAAGAAGAAGAAGAAGAAGAAGAAGAATCACGATGTCTAGGCGATTAGATTGATTGTTTTGTCTTAGTGTATTGTAAAGTACGATACAAATTGTTACAGATTCTTTCTCTCTAACCGCGAATATGTTATGTTCATAGCAATTTTTTGCGGTTTCCTTCCCGTAAAAGTTGCATATTTTCCAATGAAGATATTGGCCCACTCTGTCATACCAAACTTTATATTCAATTGGTGTTAACACTGTGAAATTTGATACAATATCGTCAATTGTTTCTGGATAATTATCACAGAAGCCACTTTCCCATCGTCGAAATGTGGCCTCCCTCTGTCTCTTCTACAAATACTTTCATGGCTTCTGCTCGGATGAGCTTAAGTCACTGATGCCTCCTCAACAGGTGTTTACCCGTGCAACCAGACTGGCAACTGGGTCCCACCCATTCACAGTCAGGTTAGCCAAATGCAGACGACAATTCTACTCCTGCAGCTTCCTCTCTCGCACTTCCCGCCTGTGGAACTCACTCCCGTATTCTTGCTTTCCTGACGGCTACAACCTCCAGAAATTTAAATGCAAAGTCAATACTCATCTACTAACCACTGGACTATAGCTCTCTCCCCACCCCCGTATAACCTTCCCTTTCTCTCCACCTATGTATCTGTCATCGCACCTGCTTTCTATTGTTCCTTTCTAACTAGTTTGTACTCCTCACTCTTTTCTAATTAATCTTTTTACATTTATGTAACCCCCTGCACATCAGTGGCGTTTCCGTCTTGCTCGGGGTGAAATGATTAAAAAAAAAAAAAAAAAGAATCTGTCTTTCTGGTAAGCACAATTTTTTTAGTATGTCTGCCTGGTAAATGCTAGTTGGCAAGTATTAGTCCCGTGTAACAAGAAGGAAACTTTAGGTTTCTGCTTTTAATCTTACACTAAGTAACTACTGATGGGTCAGAGGTTTGTCTACATCAATTTGTTTGGTACGAGCAATTCTAGTTGAATTAAACGTTTTTCTGATTGCTATATTATTATTTATTTAGATTGTTGTTGTATACACATTTCCTTCCGGATCCCCAATTAGAGACTGGAGCTTAGAAATAGCTGAAGCCGAGATGTCAGCCCAGGAACAATCGTATTGCTGATTCATCTTTGGATTTTATCTTGTACTAGCAGTATAGCCCGGCGTTGCTCGGGTGTAATGAAAGCTTTAAAAATAACCCATGGTCCTGGAGCTCAGACTCTTTGGACGTTAGCATGAAAGACTAAAAAGGAATAATTGTTTCCAGTTAAAGCAAAACCGTAGATTGAAAGAAAAATGAATGGATGTAAGTCAAATTTTGATTTCCTGGTATCGATATCAAATTTTCTGCACTATTGTAAGAACTGCAACCTTGAAACTTCTGAATATCGTTTCTTATGTCTTTGTCTATGAGTGTATCAAATTTGATTAAAATCGGACCACTCCTTCTATAACCTGATTTTTTCGATTATCGATTTTCGATATTTATCGGGGGTACCTCGACACAAAACCTATCTAAGAACACTCGCAGACGCTTATAGTACAACTGTGTAAGATTTCAAGAAAATTGGTTCAGCCGTTTCGGAGTCTATAGGTAACGGATACACAGACACACACACACACACACACACACACACACACACACACACACACACACACACAGAGACAAAGTTCCATTTATAAATAAGTTTAGATTTAGATCTCTGAATAAAGGAGGAGTCTGTAAAATGGTACACTTATAAATAGATTCAGGAGAGAAAGTTTTTTTTTCTTGTAGTATTTTTATTTCTTCTTTCGCTTTCACTTTATTTCCATTTTTCTTTCAACCGGAAGTGAGTATAAGTGGCTTTGTCTCAGCGATATTTCTTCTCGGTCTAAACTGTAAATTATCATTGACCTTTTGGATAACTCTCCTAAGAAGATTCCTATCAGACATTCTGAGTTTTGTGGGAGTACGATCATCTTGTTTTAACCATTTCACCCCAAGCAAGGCAATAAAACTACTACGACGCAACAAAAAATACCTTGAAGCGGAGGGAACAATAAATAAACAAGAATTAAGAAAACAAAAAATAACGATTAATGTTGCATTTAAAATTTTTAAGATCAAAGTTGACTGGGAAGCAAGAATCCAGAAGAGAGTTCTACAAGCGAGAAGAAACTGTAAACATAGGACTTACGGTTATATCTAGCTATTTCAATTGTAATGTGATAAGACCTTCCTTCCAGCTAAATTCATAAAATTTAAGCATCATAGAGGACCGTTCATCAGAAGAATTGCCATACAAGTATTTATATAAAACGCACACAATAGCTACATTACGACAATTGGAAAGCAACTGAAGCAAAGATGCCAGGACCAATAATATTGCAGATTCTTCTTTTGATTTTATCAAAAATATCTAAAATATACAGGATGTCCATAAAGTTCGTGTGCCCTTTAAAAAAGTTTTACTTTATTCTGCAGCTTGAACAATTAAACTTGAAAGATAATACAGTGTTTCAACAAGATGGAGCTCCTTGTCATTTTGTTCTGCGTGTTAGTTTCGAAATCATGAATTTCCTAACAGATGGATCGAAAGGGGTGAACCATTTATTTTATTGGCCTCCAATTATTTTATTGATTCGCCAGATATGACTCCATTAGATTTTTATTGGGACATGTGAAAACAATTGTGTATGCAACTAAACCTAGTCCATTTGAAGATTTGAAAGCTAAAATAACTCATGTTATTACCGTAAATCAGTTGGCAAATATTTTCCGTGAACTGCAAAATCATATTACCCTTTTGTGTTGCTAATGATAGAGGACATGTGGAAACTTAAATAAAATTTCAATAAAACCTTAAAAAATATATATTTACTTCTCTCTAATTCATTTTACAAATTATTTCTTTCGCAAATACAAATAAAGTTATAAATTTTTAAAGTGCACACGAACTTTATGCACGCCCTATATATATATAGTACTGTGCAAAAGTGTTAGGACAAGACCTATTTTATCTTTTATGAGGCATATTGACAGAAAGAAAACAATTTAATTAAAGTAACTTTATTTGATTTACTCAACAAATGCTTTAACAAGAAAAAATATTTGTTACCAAATAAATTTGATATTTAGCCTTTTGCTTTGATCACAGCCTTTATTCTGTCAGGCATTGACATCACAAGCTTCTTCAAGGCATCTAATGGTATCTCCTGCCAAGCAGCTTATATTTCTTCCCAAAGCGTGTCTTGCGAAGTAACATTAGATTTATCAATTTTTTTATCCCAAAATAGATGTTCAATGGAGTAGTTTCAAAATAACTTGTTTAATAGAAAATAGGGAACATTAAATATAACTTCTTTTTAATACATTTCTTTTACACCTAGTTTTAAATAATCAATATTTATTAGCAATTTACTTGGCTTTTCACCCTGTATTTGAATTTCAGTGTTTTTTTGGAAAATCACCCCTTTCCTAATACTTTTTGCACATTACAGGTAGTGTGCAAAAGTGTTAGGACAGGGGTGATTTTAAACTTTATTTTGATGCCTCATAAAAGATAGAATAGTTCTTGTCCTAATACTTTTGCACGGTACTGTATATATATATATATATATATATATATATATATATATATATATATATATACTAGGTGCGATTGGTAAATTGTCTCAATTATTTTGATGCCTCATAAAAGATAGAATAGTTCTTGTCCTAATACTTTTGCACGGTACTGTATATATATAATTATTGTAATCATGTTTCCCCCCACGCAAGCCATTAATTTAAGCTAATTATTTGCTTTATTCAGGGATTTGTCTATCATTTTTTCCTTCGACAGAATCATTCACCATTTAACTAGTTTCGTTTATCCGTTTTCAGACATGTTAAACATTGCTTTCTCCAACCCCGCAGCCAAAGTCCATGTACCGCAGAAAAGTAATTAGCCTTCTCGTGGCATTCAGTTAAAACTAAGACGCAAGGTTTTATTGTGTGTCTGAAAATATTATTAAGGAAGAAAAACAATATAAAAACAAGAATTAGGACAGAAAATAAAAATTGACAATGCATTTAAATTTTTGAAGATTAAAGATGACCGAAAATTAAGAAGCTGGAAGAGAGTTCCACAAGTGAGAAGAGCAATAGAAGAAAATGTCAGCATAGAACTTACGTTCATTAATTCAAACAATCGGATTAACTACACAATCTGCTATTCATAAAGTTCACATAGTTTTTTTTTTCAGCCTTATGAACCACTGGGGAAGTTACATTGCTCAGGCGTTTTCACTGTCCTCAGTCAGGTTTCAGCTCGTGTTGTTTGCCTTCTTCAGAGATTTACTTGTCAAGATCTCTATCATCTCTTGCTTCGATAAAAACTTTCCCTACTAACCGTGCAATTCCAGCATCGGTTAGACGTACTTAATTCTGTATCACACTTAACCTGCTTCATTTATCTGTTTTCAGACATGTTAAACATTGCTTTACCTAAGCCAAAGTTCATTTTCACTACCACAGGAAATTAATTTACCTCCTCGTGGCATTAGTTTACGATCTCATACGCTACCTGCGACCACATTCGTCCCTTACGTTGAATACTTCATGCTGTTTCTTGGTCAATCGCAGGATAACGACCGGTGAGAGCCTCACTATCCGCGCTTGCTCACCTAACACCACACCTGCCGGGTGAGGGACCTTTCACTACTGCCAAATCCAGTCGCATTTACGCCATTATTTTTTTATTTGGCTATTATTTTGCATCATTTTCACGAATGAGTTGGTTTGTTTTAGGCGTTTTTTTTTGTCTCTGCCAAAATCAAGCAACTACAAATATTTAAATATCTAGGATGTGAAAAATAAGCCACTAAAATCCGCAGGCTCATTGACATAGTGAAAGTTGCCCCACCTTGTATTAGTCAAGTAATATTCTAGTTATATTCCCTTTTCAGAAAAAAAAAATCCCAAATATAAAACTATCGAGAATGTTGTCAACAGCGCATAAAAACACTGCCCCTCGAGTTGAAAAAAAAAGCACTTCTGCAATTTTTTAAACTAAAATTATGTAATATTTTTTTCACATCTGATTAACTAAGCTTTAATCTTTTGTCTATATTTCTGAGATTTTTCTTTTTTAATCATATCACCCCGAGCAAGGCGGTAACGCCACTGATGTGCCGGGAGCTACGTAAGAGTGAGAAGTTTGGAAAAGAGAAAACCTAAACCACCTCCTAAACAGGGAACAAGGGATGAGCCTCTACGCCTGTTCAATAGACGTGGGTGGAGTGTGAACCGGGCGATAGTTTAGTCTATCTACTCCAACTGAAAAAAAAAAAATGTGAGAAGTTTGGAAAGGAGAAAGCCGGAAACCACATCCTAAACAGGGAACAAGGGATGTGGAGTGTGAGGTAGTATTTACAGGATTTACCATATTCGGACTTTTGTCCTAAATCTTTGTTACCGTTTGTACGATGTACCGACGTTCTTCAGATGCTAGGAATTTCGAACCGAACTTTTTATTACAATCACTGAGGTTAGAGGGAGATAACTCATGACTACCAGAAAAGGTACTACTACTCAAGGAATGAAAATAATATACACCGGTGATTGTAATAAAAGGTTCGGTTCGAAATTCCTAGCATCTGAAGAATGTCGGAGCGTACAACGGCCGAAACGTCGTACAAATCGCAACAAAGATGAAGGCAATAGTCCGAATAATGTAAATACTGTATACAGCTTTAAGTCAGTTAATATTTCTTCAATAAAGTTTCATAAAAGTTTATTTTATTCTTGAAAGATTTTTGATAAAAGAAAATAACGTTATGTTGACAGATTCGTCAATATTAATGTTGCTGGCGTTTTTACTTGAAAAATAAATCATTCGAAACAATTTATATTTTCGTTTTAAAACCACAATTAATTTTTTTGCGTATTGGAATTATAAAATTTAATGTTAACTTGAAATTAAATCTAAGAGAAAGATTAATATTAAATATTAAAAATATCTTTTGAACATTAGGTATCGGTTTTCTTTGAAGGCACTTGCACACACATAAACACACACACACACACACACACACACACACACACACACATATATATATATATATAGAGAGAGAGAGAGAAAGAGAGAGAGAATTATATATATATATATATATATATATATTAGGACCTTGAATAACTTCTCGTTGATTTTGCATGAAAAGTAATGTCTTATTTAGTAAAGTTAGTAAGAAACATGTCACTGAAAGTACTGTCCATCGCTAACCACTACTTTTTCCCATCTTTCTGGCAGCATTTGAATTTCACGTTGCAAAAATGACATGTTTTTTGAGGCTAACCAAGAGTCGACCCATTTTTTGGCATCTTCGTATGAATGAGAGTGCTGTTCAGCGAAGCCATGTGCCATCGATCGGAACAAGTTATAATCGGACGGGTCAATGTCTGATAAATACGTCACATAGCGTAAGACTTCCCATTTAAGCGTTTCCAAGTAGTTTTTCATCTGTTTTGCAACATGTGGCTTGGCGTTGTCATGTCTCTACTCGTATAGAGGCCATTTTTTCTTCAATACTCGGCTCCAACGCATCAATTGTGGCCGATAGCGGACTCTTGTGATGGTTTCGGTCGGTTTGAGTAGCTCATAATAAACTACACCCAGCTGATCCAAACAAATGCAGAGCAGAAGTTTCGAACCATGGATTTTCGGCTTTACCGGGTTTATCCATCGATCTTCTACGCTTAGGGTTATCGTAGTGTATCCAATTTTCATCATCAGTCACGATCTTCTTCTTCTTTTGTGTGCCATCTCCCTTCAGAACTCAGGCGATCATGGCCTTCCACATCTCCCTATCCCTGGTGGCTCTGAGCACGCTTTCTCCTGTTACCCCACCCAAACCCCGCTCTACCATCCAGTTGCTCAGACCCGTCAAGTATGTTACCCGCTGCTTTCTCCTGTTTCTCTTTCCCTCTATCTGACCCATGAGCACCATATTCTCCAAGCCCTCCTTCCTCATTACATGTCCCAGGAACTTTAGCTGTCTCTTGCTGATACTCAGTATTATTTTCCTTTTCGTTTCCATCCCTTCCAAAATCTCATCATTGCTCACATTACTATTCATCTCTCTTTTAATCAATAATTTCGAGGTCCACACAGTCACAGCAGACAAGCCCGAGTACTTTGCGCGCCATTTTTCCTCTAACTCTACATTTGATTTGTCTGGAGTACCCGCACCCGACTTCCCACCTAGAACTGAGGATCAACTGAGTGACGGATACATAACCCCCTCTCTGGTCTCTAGCTAAATTTTTAATCTTGATCCCCATACGACGAGCGGCGGTGACGGAATCCCAGTCTTCGTCCTAAAGAAATGTGCCCCTGAACTCTCCCCTATCCTCTCCAAACTCTACAATTGCTACCTCTCTGATTCTTGCTGGAAGTTCTCCCCTATAGTTTCTGTTTTTGAAAACTCTAGAGAACCCTCTAGTTATCACCATATCAGCCTCCTACCAATTTTTGGCAAAATGTTCGATGCCATTATCAATGCTAAAGTGGTCTCATATCCCACAGCCTATTCTCTGACAAATAATATGGCTCCCGCTATGCCAGGTCATCAAAAAGTATATATGCCAGGCTCTCGATGAGAACGGCGAAGCTCAAGCTGTTGCCCTAGATATCTCCAAAGCATCTGACAGAGTCTGGCACGCTGGCCTTCTACATAAGCGCCAGGGTTATGGTATAACTGGACGCTTGTTGATCTAATCCAGTCGTTCGTTTCAAATCGCGTAATGAACGTAGTACTGAATGTGCATGCTTCCAGATACTATCATACGAACGCAGGTGTCCTTCAAGGTCCTACACTTTTTCTGATCTTCATCAATTATCTCCCTGATGAAATCAGTTTCGAAGTAGGTATCTGCGCTGACGACACTACCATTTACTTCCGTCTCAATAAGAAATCTGGCAAGTAACCCTTTTTTCAGTAAACCTCGCTGCTGCTTTTGAAAAGACCTCCGATCTGTGGTGAGCTGGGGTAAGAAATGGCTTGTAAATTTTAATCCTTCCAAAGCAAAGCTGTTATTTTTCTACCATATCAGCATGGATCACGCTAGTCCCTTGAAAGCAATACACAGCGCCTTCTCGGCCTCGCTCTCTCAGCCGACCTCAAGTGGAATGACTACAGCAAATCAATAGCTTAATCTACTGCTAGGAAGCTTGGGTCACTATGTCGGGCCAGGAAGCTTTTCTTGTCAGAATTCATCTTGCACTTATAGAAATCTACCATCCATCCATGCATTGAATACTGTTATCATATCTTGTCGGATGCTCTTGCTATTCACCTTGGTTTTCTTGACAAAATTCAAAGAAGGGTTCGCAATGTAATCGATCCCGATTTGGCAGCTCGATTTCAGTCACTTTCTCACCGACGGGATGTTGCTTCCCTCTGTCTTTTCTATTAATATTTTCACGGCTTCTGCTCTGACGAGCTTAGCTCCCTGGTGCCCTCTACTGGAATTTACTCGAGCTACTAGACTGGCAACTATGTCCCACCCTTTTATAGTCAAAACAAAAGTATCCACCACTTCTTTTTTCACACTTCCCGCCCGTGGAACTCCCTTCCATATAATTGCTTCTCTGATAGCTACAACCTCCAAGAATTTTAAATGCAACCTCAACTGCTATCATTTATCTCCCTGATTCCCATATTTTTTCTTATCTTTTTCCCGATACCCCCTGTATCTCGTCCTTCTTCTTTTTCCCTCTACTCTCACGTAACCCTCTTCATATCAGTACTCTCATCCTTCTCTTATCCATTCTCCGACACCCACTGTACCTTGCTCCTCTTTCTTTTTGCTCTTCTTTCATGTACCCCCCTGTGCATAAGTGGCAGTACTGCCTTGCTTGGGGTGAAACGGTTATAAAATAAAATAAAATTAAATTAAATGATGTGCCCGTTTTCTATTTGCCTTAAAAATGTTGAAAAAGATAACTTCCGCTAATAGGGGTTTTAACGCATGTGCATCTGGCAAAACAACAGCAATGTTTTAAATAAAAAAGGGTATCAAGAGTACAAACAACTCTAGAAGGATAATGATTTAGGTAAATCACAGATATTAAATCAGACAAAAAGATTAATTTCAAATGTCTGGAGAAACCTCTTGGAATTATGATAGGTAATCTTCAAGTAACAGAATGTACATTAAATAAAAAATAATGAAATCAATACAATATTAATATACAATATAAGATGAATATAAAATACAATACAATCACAGTATACAATACAATATCAATATACAATGAATATCAACATACAATACAATATCAATATACAATGCAAAACAATATCAATATAAAATACAATAACAATATACAATACAACATCAATATAAAATACAATATCAATATAAAATACAATATCAACATAAAATATAGTACCATTATCAATATTCAATACAATATCAATATGCGATACAATACTAATATAAAATAGAATACATTATCAATCCGTAATACAATATCAATATACAATGCAATATCAATATGCGATACAATACAAAATCAATATGTAATACAATATAAATATAAAATACAGAACATTATCAGTCTATAATACAGTATCGGTACAAAGAAAGCAAGTTTTTTTTTTCTCCTTTCAACAGTATTAATTTTTCTACTAGTCTGCCAAGACGCTTAATTAATATACAAAAGAAACCAAAACATAGGTTAATTACGGTTGCAGTCTTATTATTCAAGGAAAACTTTCAGTTCCCTCCTAAGCAATTGCAATGTAGACTTAGTAGAGAGCAAATATTGTTTGAAAACCATATGCTATAATAGTTTGTTTGCTTGCTTTAAAAAAAGTAGAAAAACAACTGCCACTAATAGTTTTGTAAAGCATGTGCATCTGGCCTAAATACCTTCCAAAAATAAAATCAACTCACCTGATTCGCCGTGGAGCAATGACCAGTAATCTGTTCCCGTCATTCATCGCTGTTAAGGTGTCTGTTATCTTCAATGGGCACTGTACTTTTGTAGTCATGTGCAGCGCAAAGTCAAATGTTAACAAGCCAGTCTGGTTATCTAAAATTGTCCTTATTGCACTCTAAATGTCAGATAATGGACAGCTCTTCATAAAACGCAACATTCGTTGTTGTCGCCTTTTCATATTATCGATCGGTTAATAATGACTGACGCTACAAATCTGTATGGTTGTAGAATGAATCGATCGAAGTCTTGTAGTTTCCAGCAAGAATAAGCAAAAAAAAAAATGTGTATCGTGGTGTAGTGGATATCGGCTCGGAACGAGAACTCGAAAAGCCGAGTTTGAATTCTAAATGAATTCGTTGCATCCCCTTACGCACAAATACACAAATCCACCTCTTCTCCTCCCATCTATAGGTTAAATATCAGGAGATATTGAGTTCTGCTACTTTGGTTGGCAACCAGTCTACTGTAGAAAGTAATGGCAATCTACTTTCTTTTCTTTTTTTATAATCGTGTGACCCCAAGAAAGGCATTTTACTGCTACTGTTGTGCAGGGGGTTACATAGGCGGAATGTTATCAGGAGTGAAAGGTTACAGGGATGTCAGGAAGAGAGTAGGAGAAGGAAGAGAATACTGATGAGAGTGGGATGGACGAAGAAAAAAGAATGAGAGAAAGGATGTAAATTATTGAGACAAGAGATGACTATTGACTTTACATTTAAATTCTTGGAGATTGTAACTGTCAGGAAAGCAAGTATGCGGAAGAGAATTCCACAGGCGGGAAGTGCGAGAAAAGAATCTGATGGAGTAGAATTTGTGTTTACTATTTCTCGGTTTCACAGTAAAAGGGTGGGACCTAATTGGTGGCTCTTGTGGCTCGAGGAAATTCATATATACCAGTGCGGTACCAGTGAGCTAAATTCATCAGAGCAGAAGCCGTGAAAGTATTTGTAGAAGAGACACAGGGAATCCACACTGCGTCGGTGAGAAAGCGACTGTATCCTAGCTGCCAAGTCGGGATCGATCACATTACAGATTCTCCGTTGGATTCGGTCGAGGACACCTAAGTGGATAGCAGGAGCACCTGACCAGATATGGCATCAATACTCAATGTACGGGCGGATGGTAGACTTGTATATGTTCAGGATTGTTTGGGACAGGAAAAACTTCCTGGCCCTACACAGAGAACCGTCTTTCTTAGCAGCGGATTTAGCTATGGATTCTATATAGTTATTCCACTTGAGGTCTGATATGAGAGTTAACCCGGGGAGGCGCAGTGTTTCGCTTTCAAGGAGAGAAGCCTGATCCATGTTAATGGGCGGGAAGAACGATTGTCTGTGGTGGTTATTAGATAGCAGCTTTGTTTTGGAAGCATTCAAATTTACGAGCCATTTCTTACCCCAGTCCACTACGGCTTGGAGGTCCTTTTCAAACTCGGCAGCGAGGTTTGCCTTTTCAGCCTCGGTAGATTTTTGATCGAGACGAGAGTAAACCGTAATGTCGTCAGCATATATGCCCACTTGGGATCTTACTACATCAGGGAGATCTTTAATAAAGATAAGGAAAAGCGTATGACCTAGAATAGAGTTTTGAGGGACACCCGCATTCATGTGATAGTATTAGGAGGCTTGTCTGTTCAATACCACCCTCATTGTACGGTTTGAAAGGAAGGACTGGATTAGGCCAAACACTTATCCAGTTATACCATAGCCCTGAAACTTGCACGCTTGGAGATGTCAAGGACAACAGTTTGGGCTTCGCCGTTTTTGTCGAGGGCCTGGTGTATATATTCAGTGATGGTCGTGAGTATATCAGCTGTAGACCTGGTGAAGCGGAAGCCATACTGTTTGTCAGAGAAGAGTCTGTGGGCTGTGAGATGTTGTACCACACCTTGCGCTGATGATGGCTTCGAACACTTTGCTAAAGATCGGTAGGAAGCTGATAGGGCGATAATTAGCGGAGTCAGAGAGTTCTCCGATATTTTTATATATAGGAACCACGGAAGAGGATTTCCAGCAAGCAGGAAAGCAGGAAGCAGAAAGGCACTAGTTATAGAGTTTAGAGAGAACAGAGGAGAGTTCAGGAGCACATTTATTTAGGACAATGATGGGTATTCTGTCGCCACCGCTCGCTTGTGGGGGTCAAGCTTGGAAATTATTTTGGAAACCACCGAGGAAGTAACCAGTATGTCAGTAAGTTGGGTTTGGGTTCGGAGAGGGAAGTCGGATGCTTGGGATCTTATTACATCGGGAAGATCGTTAATATAGATAAGGAAAAGCGTAGGATCTAGAATAGAGCCTTGAGGGACACCCGCATTCATGTGATAGTATCGGGAGGCATACTTTCATTGTACGATTTGAAAGGAATAACTGGATTAGGTCAAACAATTGTCCAGTTATACTATAGCCCTGCAGTTTGCATAGAAGGCCAGCATGCAAGATTCTGTCAAACGCTTTGGAGTTGTCAATGGCAACAGTTCGGGCTTCGCCGTTTTTGTCGAGGGCCTGGTGTATATACTCAGTGATGATTGTGAGTATATCAGCAGTAGACCTAGTGAAACGGAAACCATACTGTTTGTCAGAGAAGAGTCTGTGAACTGAGAGATGTTGTACCACATCGGCGTTGATGATGGCTTCGAACACTTTGCCAAAGATCGGTAGGAAACTGGTAGGGCGATAATTAGCGGAGTCAGAGAGTTCTCCAGTATTTTTATATATCGGAAGCACAGAGGAGGATTTCCAGCAGACAGGAAAGCAGGAAGCAGAAAGGTAAAAGTTATAGAGTTTAGAGAGAACAGAGAAGAGTTCAGGAGCACATTTCTCTAGGATAATGATTGCTATTCCGTCGCCACCGCTCGCCTTTTGAGGGCCAAGCTTAGAAATTATTTAGGAGACCACCGAAGGAGTAATTATTATGTCAGTCAGTTGGGCCTGGTTTCGGGAGAGAAGTCGGGTACGTATACTCCCTACGAGTCCAGTGTCGATTTAGTGGAGAATCTGTGAGCGAAGCACTCGGCATTTTCTGTTGAAGAAGTGAGGACCTCAAATTCGTTGATTAGAGTGGGGATTGAGGGCTTACTGCTGTTCAGCACACTTTTACAGAGCCTCCAGTAGTCTTTGGAGCCAAACTTACGGGATGCTATGCGCTGCTTCATTCTGGCTGCAAACATCAGCTTAGCTCCTTTAAGTATCTTCTTGCACTCATTGCGAGCCGAGGCAAAAAGGTGCCTGTTATGGTCCGACGCGTGACTCCGGTAAATCCGAAAGAAGTGATTTCGGTGGGCGATGGCAGCTGAGCAGGTAGGGGAGAACCAGGGGGATAAGTGAGATTTAAGTCTCAACTTCCTGGCAGGGATGAAAGCATCGATGCCAGCCTTAACCCAAGAGGAGACCTCAGCCGCACAGTCTTCTACAGGAAGGTTAAATACTTTATTCCAAGAGACGTCACTCAGGAAATCGTGGAACGAGTCCCAATCAGCTCTTTGGTAGCAGTAAGATATTCTGCTGGTCTGAGGTTCTTGGGTAGAGTGGAGGTGGAAGGGGATGCTAACGAAAACTACTGCACTGTCGGAGTTTCCGAGTGGGCAGAGTTGCTTGACATTTCAGAAGTCAGGGGTGATGGTAAAGCAATCTAGTAGTGAGTCGTGTCCATTAGGATTATTACAGAAATGCGTGGGGAACTCTGCCACCTGCGTAAGGGACTGAGTGATTGAAAAATTCATGATGTGTACACCAGCAAGATCTGTGACGGAGTTCTCCTGCCACTCAGCATGATGGGCGTTAAAGTCGTCAAACACAAATATATAAGTAAACGGATGGGAGGAAATGACCCTATCGATATTATTAGAGATGCTGTCAAGAACGGAACAGTCGGGAGATGAGGAGGAGCGGTAGAGAAAGAAGAGATAGCTAACTGAGCTTAGAAGGGAGAGACGGAAACAAATATAATAAGAATGATGTAGGGATTCAAGAGAGATTATCCTAGCTAGAGGAAGGCGTTCACTGACGTAAACACCAAGCCCATGCATGTGGACACTGGAGTCCTTCCTGAAAAGGGGAAGGTAACCAGGGATAGAGAAGTCAGATGAGGAAACTGAGGGGTTGAGATTAGTCTCACAAGGAGCTAGAATGCCAGGGGACTTTTGATGGAGGAAAGATTCAACGCTACAAAAGTTGGTTCAGATACCCCGGATGTTAGTAAAGAAAATCTTAAGAGGTTTAAGTGATTTTAATTTGCCTGGTTTTGCGGAGATATGGATGTTCATGTATAATGGTGTTGTCGAAGAGAGACCTCGAGTAGAGGAGACAAACGGTCACTAGCTGCGACATGCACTGGAAGAAAACTGGTGCGGGCTGCAGCAAAGTGTGGCTTCGGGGTTGCCCACCGAAAGTGCCTGCAGGGACACCTATACATGTGCGACATGGTACTGCAAGAACCCCGATATTATGCAACTGTTGATCGGAGCGGCCGCTCTTGACGCTACACAAGAGGTAGGGCTCCTAAATACCAGTCGGAAGCAGCAACCAGAAAACTGCCAAGCCGGTACCCTCACAACGAAGAGGCGTTGCCACCGACCACGCACATCGCAGGAATTGCGCAGAAGCACCATTTGTGGAGAAATTTTCTGCCTAGCCATTCATGTGTCTTTCCAGACATGATCACCCAAAGCATGTATCACGTATTGCACTTAACTGTTTGATTGTGAACAATTCATGCAATGGTTTCAATCAAGCCAAAGAGTTTCTCTATTTTTACTCGTTCTAGTATATAAAATCATTATGCTTAACAACCTATGCAAATTAAATGAAGAGTCCCTCCGCCTCTGATAGACTCAGGAAGTACTAGATGGATTTCAAACAAAACTAGAATGCATAGAGACTATGATCGTGGGCCATATAAACTTGATCTCTGTCTACGAAGGTCAAAGAAGTCATTTCTCATTGAAGCTAAATATTTTGCCTCACGTAAAAATATGAGGAAGATAAATCATTATCTGGGAGTAAACACCCATGTCTATTGAACAGGTTACGAGGCTCATCCCTTGTTCCCTATTTAGGATGTGGTTTCCGGCTTTCTCTTTCCCAATCTTCTCACTTTGTTTTCTTGTTTTTTTTTCAATTGGAGTAGATAGATCTATCTATCGCCCGGTTCACACTCCACCCATGTCTATTGAACAGGTTAAGAGGCTCATCCCTTGTTCCCTGTTTAGGATGTGGTTTCCGGCTTTCTCTTTCCCAATCTTCTCACTTTGTTTTCTTGTTTTTTTTTCAATTGGAGTAGATAGATCTATCTATCGCCCGGTTCTTCACTCCACCCACGTCTATTGAACAGGTTAAGAGGCTCATCCCTTGTTCCCTGTTTAGGATGTGGTTTCCGGCTTTCTCTTTCCCAATCTTCTCACTTTGTTTTCTTGGTTTTTTTTTTCAATTGGAGTAGATAGATCTATCTATCGCCCGGTTCACACTCCACCCATGTCTATTGAACAGGTTAAGAGGCTCATCCCTTGTTCCCTGTTTAGGATATGGTTTCCGGCTTTCTCTTTTCCGATCTTTTCACTATAACGTAGCCCCCTGCACATCAGTGGCGTTACCGCCTTGCTCGGGGTAATACGATTAAAAAAATAAATGAATTCATGGTTACTTCCCTTACTCGTTTTATTCATCTATACAAATAATATGAAGTGTTT
Organism: Ascarosepion bandense; assembly: GCA_037127315.1. Classification (NCBI taxonomy): domain Eukaryota; kingdom Metazoa; phylum Mollusca; class Cephalopoda; order Sepiida; family Sepiidae; genus Ascarosepion; species Ascarosepion bandense. Next base: position 4,690,584 of record JBBBDQ010000423.1, on the reverse strand, counting down.
GTCAGTTTGTTCGTTTTATTTTAATATTTAATCATTTAACCCCAACTAACAGGGAAGAAGTTACTAAGTTTGAAAGAATATAAGAAAAATATTATTAATGAGAGAAAACAATAAAATAATAGAATTTAAGAGGATAATGATTCCCATCGCATTTCAAATTTTGAGCACCAAATTTGGCTGGAAACAAAAAAGTCAGAAGAGAGTTCCAAAAGAGAGAAAAGAAACCATTAGTATAAAAATGATGAAACCTTGTCGCCAATCTAGTAATGCCTTTAAATTTTTAGAGTCTAGATTCAATCAGTCAGTTAAGTGCCATCCGTGATACACACGATCAAGTCTCGAAAGAGACATGATTGACTGGGCAAAAGGTTAACCTGCAGTAGGTTGCCATTACTTTCTGCGGTAGACTGGTTGCCAGCCAAGGCTAAAGAACCCAATCTGTCCTGTTATTTAATCCATAATTGGAAGGAAGAGACAGATTAATACCTTTCCCAAGGGTATCTGTGTGTAAGTGAATGTAAGGAATTCAACTGGAATTCGAATCGAACTTGGCTCCTCTATTTCTCGCTCCGAGCCGATAACAACTGCACTACAACGCACATCCTCTAGATTCAATAGAAAAGCGTAATATTTATTTTGAGCACCGCAAAAATGTGGCACAAGGCCACAAATATTCAATAATGAAAGAAGGCGGTAAATACAAACAAGAGTTAAAATTTAGTAGATTCTGTAGAAAAGCAAAACGGAAGCCAAGAACCAACTATTGCGGCAAAAAATATGAAAAAGAAAGCCAAGGATAAAGCTCTTGAACAGATGAAACAACGCTGGCAAGACAAACCTCTGCATGGACAATATCCAGAACGTGCTAATAAATCCAATGTTGATAAAGTTAATACTCATCGACGGTTACGTGCATCTGGATTAAAGTCTGAGACTGAAGGCTTTATTCTTGCAGTGCAAGACCAAAGTCTTTTCACTAGAAACTTTCAGGTAAATATTATACATAATAATGTGGATTAAAATTTATGTTCTGTGATAAATACCAAGAAACAATAGACCATCTAATCTCAGGATGTTCTGTACTTGCCCAAAATGAATATAAAAATCGCCACGATAGAGTTGGGCAATATTTACATTGGACAATGTGCAAACACTATGGAAAATCTGTAAACAAACACTGGTATGAACATCACCCAGCACCGGTTACAGAAATAGAAGATGTCATCATTCTATGGGATTACACCATCTACACAGACAGAAAAATTGAAGCAAACAGGCGGACATTATTCTTAAAAATTAAAAGGAAAATTTTGCCTATTAATTGATATGGCTTGTCCAGCGGATTGTAACATAGCAACTAAGGAATTCGAAAAACTGTCAAAATATAAAGACCTGGAAATTGAAATAGAAAAAATGTGGAAATTGAAAACAAGAGTTGTGCCAGTGATAGTAGGTGCACTTGGAATGATAAAAAATGGAACAAAACAACACATTAAAAGAATCCCTGAAAACCCCAGCTTAAGAGATATACAAAAAATTGTCTCTCAGACTTTGTAGGTAGTGCGACCATAGTAGAAATAGAAATATGATAAAAAAATGACATCATAATAATAATATTAATAATAATAATAATAATAATTATAATAATAAGAATAATAATCGAATTATGACGAAAAGTGACACATAATAATAATAAAAGAACGAAAATATTACTGACCCACATTTTTAAAGCTACGGTAGGACACATTTGTCGGACATCTGATACTTTGGTATATCAATAACATGTAGGGACCAGTTATTGGAAACCAAATCGGACAGACGTTTGTGTAATGAGAGAGGAAAGTGAGAGGAATTCATTTTGGAAAGTGATTCCGCAAGTAGAAATCCCATAACGCCTCACTCATTCTTCGAGTTCCCTAGTTCTCTTTACCTCTTTTCATTTCACCTTCTTTAAGCCAATTTTCTTCCTCATCTCTAATTCTTATTGTCTCTATTTGTCTCTAATTGTCTCTATTTTCCCTTTTGTCTTTCTCCGTTTTGTTTTTTATTCGCCGTGTAAAATGTCCCGCGTTCATTTCTAATTTTGTCATTTTTGATCGATAAATTTCAGTCTTTCGTTATTTTATTTCTTTATGTTTCTTCCTTTCCTTTATTTCATTATTAGCATTTTCCTACCTTCAATATATTTCTTCTTCTTTTTTCTTCTTCTTCTTTCACTCTTTCATAATTTCGTTCTGTCTCTTCTTTCATCATTTATAATCATTTTTATTTCTTTGTACATCTTCTTTTCTGGTATTTAATTTTTTTTAGCATTTTCCTACCTTCACTATATTTCTTCTTCTTTTTTCTTCTTCTTCTTTCACTCTTTCATAATTTCGTTCTTTCTCTTCTTTCATCATTTATAATCATTTTATTTCTTTGTACATCTTCTTTTCTGGTATTTAATTTTTTTTTAGCATTCTCCTACCTTCACTATATTTCTTCTTCTTTTTTCTTCTTCTTCTTTCACTCTTTCATAATTTCGTTCTTTCTTTTCTTTCATCATTTATAATCATTTTTATTTCTTTGTACATCTTCTTTTCTGGTATTTAATTTTTTTTTAGCATTTTTCTACCGTCACTATATTTCTTCTTTTTTCTTCTTCTTCTTTCAATCTTTCATAATTTCGTTCTTTCTCTTCTTTCATCATTTATAATCATTTTTATTTCTTTGTACATCTTCTTTTCTGGTATTTAATTTTTTTTAGCATTCTCCTACCTTCACTATATTTCTTCTTCTTTTTTCTTCTTCTTCTTTCACTCTTTCATAATTTCGTTCTTTCTTTTCTTTCATCATTTATAATCATTTTTATTTCTTTGTACATCTTCTTTTCTGGTATTTAACTTTTTTAGCATTTTCCTACCTTCACTATATTTCTTCTTCTTTTTCTTCTTGTTCTTCTTCTTTATCTTCTTCATCTTCTCTTTCGTTATTTTTTTTGTGTCTCTTTCTCACTCTCCTTTCACTCTATCATTTCCCATTTTCTCACTATCTCTTGTAACTTTTCCCTTTCTTTCTATTCATCTTATATCATTTAATCATCCCTTCTTCTTCCTTCTCTCCTTCATTCTCTTTATTTATTATCCTTTCATCTCATTGCATTTTTTAATTCTCCCTTTCTCTCTTTTTAGTTCTAAATTGCCTTCATATCGATAAGTTTAGTATCAAGTTCCTTTAGTCCTTGTCAAATGTTATGATTTATATTTTTAAAAAATGCGCATGACAAATATAAAACGGGAGGAAAAAAATCTACGATGGGCGCAGTGGTAGTAATATTTTCCATCATCGCTAAATGTTAGCAGCGGCGATTGTGGAAATCTGAAACTGGGGGCTAGGGGGCATTTAGGGGCTGATATTTTTTTCTGGGGAGGAGGAGGAAGACAAACTCAAGCAGCGTCTTCATTTTCATATTATACTACTAAAGTATATCACAACTTAGGAATGAGTTTGAGTATTTACTAAATTAAACGGAATAACTTTTCATTCATAGTCGTGAAGTTCTAATCTATTCTTGTCCTCTTTTCCACTTTCAAGCAAGAGAGTTTAATTTCAAAACAAAATCAAAGGGTTAATACTTACGTCAATACGTTCTGAAGAAGGAAAGTGCTGAAGATCGAATTTTATCAAAATCAGAGACTGATAAGTTTCGTAAATTTTTACAGCCAAAATTCTAGTGAGGGGCGTTGGACTCTTCTACCCCCCACCACTGTAGAATCGTCATTCACCACAAGTAAAATATGCAATTTTTACTGTATTTGATAAATGAAAACTCTAAAAACATTGTACAATATTATAAAAAAAGCTTTTCCACTTTCAAGCTGTTGGAACACAAGAAAGGTTAATTTTAAAACAAAATCAAACGGCTAATAGTAATGTCAACACTAGCAGAACAGTGTAATTTGTCTGATCTGATTTTTTTCCTCGACAAAACTTTTTTGAAGCACAAAAAAATAAATGCGAGAGAAAAAATAAATGCGAGAAAAAAATGCGAAAATAAGATAATACGACCAAATCAATCAAAATGCAGTGCGCACCACAGCTGTACAAAAATCAGCTAAAAAATTAATTTATGTTTTCGGCAAAGTCCGACCATACGATCAAGAAGCTACTTTGAAACAAGGAAATGAGTTAAATATCATTTCTCCAAGACCCTGAAACAAAACATCAAATAGGGCAGCTGGATTGACACAAACCCAAATTTACATACAATACATGCTATATTGCTTCAATTTTACTTTCGATTTTAATTTCAGAGACTGATCAGTTTCATGAATCTTTAAAGCTTATAAAAATGGTGGTGTGGGGACTCTGGCCTTCCCGTATGACCGCCACTGGATGTTTGTGCTCGAGCGAAAATAAAATTCAGGATTTTGAATGCTGATTTTAAATCCAGCAGAAAAAAAGGGGAAAAACACTGATTTTTACTGTATGCTACCCATCAGAAAAAACTCATTCAAGAAATTATATACAATCGATTTAAAGATATGAAAGTCTAATTGGCAAAATGGTTAATATCTATCTTTTTCGAATGTAGAGAGTATGATCCCTACAATGTACCTACGATGGTAACTGTGGATTGAGTAGCCATAGTCAAATGCACAAATAAATAACAGAACTATCCATCAAACGAATCGACAAAGTTTACAATAAAAAGAAAAAGGAACAGGAAAAAATAATATCAAGGAAGCAAATAGTATATGCTAAACAAATCACCAGTAATAAGGCAAATCTACTGCTAAGAAGGTTGGGTCACTATGTCGATCCAGGATGTTTTTTCCACCTGAATCCATCCTGCATATATACAAGTCAACCATCCGTCCATGCATGGAGTACTGCTGCCATTTATGGTCAGGTGCCCCTGCCGTTCTCCTCAGTGTTCTCGACAGGCTCCAAAGGAGAGTCTGTAATGTGATAGGTACTGATCTGGCGGCTCGACTGCAGCCACTTCACCATCGTCGAAAGGTGGCCTCCCTTTGTCTGTTCTATAAATACTTTCATGGATTCTGCTCAGACGAACTTAAGTCACTGATGCCTCCTCAACAGGTGTTTACTCGTGCAACCAGACTGGCAACTGGGTCCCACCCATTCACAGTCAGGTTAGCCAAATGCAGACGACAATTCTACTCCTGCAGCTTCTTCTCTCGCACTTCCCGCCTGTGGAACTCGCTCCCGTATTCTTGCTTTCCTGACGGCTACAACCTCCAGAAATTCAAATGCAAAATCAATACTCATCTAGCTCTCTCCCCTCCCCTGTATAACCTTCCTTTTCTCTCCACCTATGTATCTGTCATCGCACTGCTTTCTCAGCTTTCTATTGTTCCTTTCTAATTAGTTTGTACTCCTCACTCTTTTCTAATTAATCTTTTTACATTTATGTAACCCCCTGCACATCAGTGGCGTTTCCGCCTTGCTCGGGGTGAAATGATTAAAAAAAAAATGTTTACAATCTAAGAATTGGCGTTGATATACAAAAGCAAGTTCGGACAAGCGAATGTAGCGTTGTGACTTCAATGCATGACAGATCGCGTCTGAGTCATATAACTCTGCAAACCGGCTTATTTTATTGGTTAAGAAAAGTCTCAGCATGCACTTGTATGCTTCTGTCTATAAAAGGGGAGGAGCAAGTTTTTTGCAGCCATTCCTATTGATTTGAACCAACAATGTCATTGCGCCAAAAAAGGCTAAGCATAATAAATGTTTTATTATTTATAGCCCAAAGTTAGAGAACCAGCTGTTGGATTTCTTTAAAATGTCTAGCATCCTGATGTTTAAAAAATATCCTACCTGTGATGTCAAGGTTTAAATATGTATCTAAACTTATTTATAAATGGAAATTTGTCTGTGTGTGTGTGTCTGTGTATCCGTTACCTATAGACTCCGAAACGGCTGAACCGATTTTCTTGAAAAGTTACACAGTTGTACTATAAGCGTCTGCGAGTGTTTTTAGCTAGATTTTTTGTCGAAGTACCCTCGATAAATATCGAAAATCGATAATAAAGAAAATCGGGTTATAGAAGGAGTGGTCCAATTTTAATCAAATTTGATACACTCATAGACAAAGACATAAGAAACGATATTCAGAAGTTTCAAGGTTGCAGTTCTTACAATAGTGCAGAAAATTGATAATATATATATATATATATATATATATATATATATAAAGCAAGATGTTTGTTTGTGTGTCTGTTTATCTGCCTTATGTCTGTATTTTTTTAGCCCTTTTATTTTAGTTTTTGCTTCGGGTTTGGCTCTAAGTAGGTATAATTGTAGTTCTTAATCTCAGCCATCATACCATTTACTCAGAGGACTTATTTAGCCTTCAAAATTCAGTTTACGACGAAAATACTTATTTGATATCGATGCCAGGAACTCAAAATTTGACTTACATCCATTCATTTTTCTTTCTGTCTACGGTTTCGCTTTAACTGCAAACAACTATTGCTTTTTAGTCTTTCTTGCCAACGTCCAAAGAGTCTGAGCTCCGGGACCATGGATTAGTTATAAAGCTTCCATTACACCCGAGCAACGCCGGGCTATACTGCTAGTGGGTTTATAAATGTAAACGTCTTTTTTTTTCTGTTCCAGGCAACATTAACTGATCGTTATGACACTTAGCGCGATCTCTTGTAGTGCTATGCTTAGCAGACCAATGTCGCATAGCTTTACGACTTAATGTTTCATTCGTTATTTAATGGATGCCTCATGCTTGTTGTCTTGTGCTCAAACTAATTTGAATTAATGTAAATAAAACATTTACTGAAATATTAGGGATTAGCTCAATAAAAAATATCTTAGATATTATTAAATAGTGTAAATCAATCATTTTACTTAAATATTAGTACTTACTGAAAAATAAACGCTGAGATATTAGTAGTTAGTGTAAATCAAACATTCACTTATAAATTATTGATTATTATAAAAAAAATATTGAAATATTAACTAGAATTTACTCCAAATGTCGTTTACTTTCGCATACCAATTCATGAAATTTGAATAAGCTGATTTGTTTGAAAAATACTTTGACAAATCCATATTTCGCGGTTTTATATATTTCTTTAATTTAATTCAATTTTATAGGACATCATGGTAAACAACATTTTTTAAGAAAAATACTTTTACCCTTTTAACCACGAAGAATAAATTATTAGGATTTCTTACGCTTTAGCATGCAACATACAACTGGCCATGAGTAAATATTTATTTCTGGAGTCAAATTTCTACTTTCTGAAGTGTTTAACATTGGGATTTGTTAATAGATATATAAGAAAGATAAGAAAGATATGCAAAAAAACAACATTGCCTTTTTATTAAAAAAAAGTATTTAAATAGAAATATCTTTCGGAAAAAAGATTAGCAATGGAACGACAAAAACGGCGGTGGCGAAGCCTATTTCAAGACCAGATTAAAGGAAGTCGATAAACAATAGACAAATGTATCCAAGTGTCTCACATGAAAGGCTTGAACAAATAATACTGCAATCTAAGAAATGTAAGAGGAAAGGAACTGATTAATTAAATGGTTAATTTTATTCGGAGACTAATTTTGTCTAAATGCAAATAAATATTTTATTTGTATAGATTATTAAAATGACAAAGGGAAGTAATCACACGTCTTTTTTTGTTCTCAATTGGAGTAGATAGACTAAACTATCGCCCGGTTCACACTCCACCCTCGTCTATTGAACAGGTGAAGAGGCTCATCCCTTTTTACCTGCTTAGGATGTGGTTTCCGGTTTTCTTTTTTCCAATCTTTTCACTCCTTTTCATTTTTTTTTTCAATTGGAGTAGATAGACTAAACTATCGCCCGGTTCACACTCCACCCACGTCTATTGAACAGGTGAAGAGGCTCATCCCTTGTTCCCTGCTTAGGATGTGGTTTCCGGTTTTCTCTTTTCCTATCTTGTCACTCTTACGTAGCCCCCTGCACATCAGTGGCGTTACCGCCTTGCTCGGGGTGATATGATTAAAAAAAAATCTTTTAAATTTAAGTTGGTTTCTCGCGACAGATGGACATGATATATATATCAATAATTACACTGGAAATACGCAAATAAATACAGATTTTTCTATAGTTCTGAAATAATATAATATTTACACTATTTACAAGGTTCGAACTATTGCCCTCATCTTTACTGCCATTTTTACGACATTTCGCCGTTGTACGCTACGACCTTCTTCAGGTGCTAGGAATTTCGAACAGAACACTTAAGGACACATGCCCTAGTTGACATTGATTAGTTCCAATGACTTGATCCAAAGAGGTGTGAGTTTAATACCAGGCTACAGCAGGCTGGACCAATACCTTAGAAAGTAAAGTTAAAGGGAGATAACTACATGACATCCGGAAGTAGCATCGCACATGGAATGAGAATGATATACCCCAGTCATCGTAATAAAGGGTTCGGTTCGAAATTTCTATCACCTGAAGAAGGCCAGGGCATACAACGGCTGAAACGTTGTAAACATGGCAGTAAAAAATGAGGACAATAGTCCGAACAATATAAGTAGTGTAAATATAGTTGTAACTTTACTTTCAGGTGGTATTAATTTTAAGTGATTTTCAAGATGAGAAAAATTCCCTAAAATTACAATTATTTTTTGTCGAGAAATGTAGCCGAAATTTTAAAAAGAGAAAAATGCAAATGCGTGATTTACTGAGTCCAGAATTATTTTTAAGGGAATTCATGAAAGTGATCCGAGACAAAATATCTGTCAATGAGTTCTGACGATAGATGTCGCTAGATCGAAATGAAGCCTTAACAATTTCGTGTGTACTGGGTTACCAGGACAGTTGATAAGAGCAGGCTGACAAATAGAGGGAATGCGTTTACTGTTGGAAGACGAGATGTTGAAATGTAATTGTTTTCATTTCAAGCTGGTAAAAAGTTATACAGGGAGGGAGATGGAAACCTTATTCACCTCTTTTCGAAGCCGGTTGGGGTGCTGTTTAACAAAATCAGAATGAAGAGACGAATATAGTGCGTCGGCTCCCGTGTCTTGGGAGAGGATGTCGGGAAATACGGTCGGCCTGAAAACTGGCCTGCTGTTAGAAATAAGAGGAAGACGATCAGAGAAAGATATTGTCGAAGTTCATCGGAGCAGAAGCCATGAAAGTATTTGTAGGCACAGGGAAACCACATCACTCCGGTGAGAGAGTGGTTGCAGCCGGTCTGCCAAGTCAGTATCAACCACGTTACAGATTCGCCTTTGTATTTTGTCAAGAATCCCAAGGAGAGTAGCAGGGGCACCCGACCAGATGTGGCAGCAGTATTCAATACATGGGCGGATGGTAGATTTGGCTGGTATATTCGTGTTATATTATTTCTTATATTATTGCTTTTTGGAATATATATATATATATATATATATATATATATATATATATATATATATATATATATGTCCAGTCCGTAAACGGCGAGGATAACCAAACAAGATCAACTTTATATAAAATATTAAGGGTTATATCTATACAGAGAGCTCAATGGATGTTATCTAGATCAATATGATATTTATAAAGGAAAACTTAACACGTCATTTAGACTGGTTATAAATTATAATTAATTTCAATGAGCTAAATTAGCTCATTTCCTCAGACCATAAATTTTAACCGAAAAACGTAGTTTGATCAGTAAATGAAAACTAAATGTTTCCTTGCAAGGAAACGCTTAATATTGCCATTAGCATTACCATAAAGATTCTCTTCCACCCCAGAAAAAAGGAAGAAAGTCTTCTGATGGTTATTCATTTGGGCAGATCTTGGGAAGTGGACTGAGCTCATGAACTTTTCAGCATTCATTCAGATATCTCAGTATCTATGCTCAAAACCAGTCCTCATGTCTTGCTTAAAGAAAGAAAATCAATGCTTTCACTTGATGCGGTCAAATAATTCTCTTTTGGAAGTTTCGGGCCATTGAGATTGTCGTGTTTTTATTTTGCAAAAACATTGATTTGTTACTATGTACATTTAAAAAAATACAAAACATAGTTCCAAAATAATAAATAAATTTGATCTTTTTTTTTAATTGGTTGATCACGGTTGCAGCTCCGCCTAGCGAGATGTTTGCAATTAAGATTTATCGATTTTTTCTTCCTTGGAGTTTCACATTAGTTTTTTATTTATTTTTTTAATCAACATTAACGTCCCTCACTTTGCGGTCAAGATAATGAAAATGACTTTTATAGGCGATAAAATGTGACCATGATTAGGTTGGAACAAAAGTAAGTAACGTTTTTCAAGTGAATTCTTAATAATTAAAATATTTGTACGCGGATTTTTAAAGCACATGTGTGCAGTTGTGTCCCAATATTTCAATTTCATAACTCCATCCTCCCAGAATTGGACATCTTACTGGGTGAGGAACTGATTTTTTAAATTTTACAAGCTTCCAATTGAAGTGCTTTTCATTAAAGCTTGGGCTCAACTACGTTGAAAAGCCGATTCCCGTACGATCATCGAAGTTAAGCAACGTTGAACGTGGTAAATACTACTTGGGAATGCCAGGTGATGTAAGCTTCGATATGCCGGTGGTGTAGTAGATAACCGCTCGGAGTTATTCATCGGAGAGCCAAGCTTCAATTCCCTTTCGATTCATTATATTCAAAGAAGCGCTAATCACTAAAGCTATTCTAATCCTCAACTCCAAAACAAGTAAAATAAAATTGAGCATGATATATATATATATATATTTCTGCATTAAATAAACTATAGAGACTGATATACCACTGAAAAACAAAAGCAAGAGAAACAAAAAACAAAAAACAAAAACAAAAACAAAAACAAAAAAACAAGGCAATCAACTAGTTTAAGTAAATGGATGACAGAACAAGGTTTAGGATAGATGACAAAAAAGAAAAATTTATTAAAAGATTATAGAAAATTGTGAAGAATTATGACTACTAACGTTCTGAAAGAACACAATACATAGAAAAAGATCAATAACAACCAAGGCTACATGACACGAGACATTGCAGATCCTCTATCTATAGCATACGAGCATTGTATGTCATGGGAAAATACGTACTTGCTAACCGTTACTCATTTTGCAGCTCGCTGCTTAAAACGAAATGGTCCTATTTGCAACAAAAAAAAACTATCACAGATAATGAAAACAGGATTATTTACAAAACTGTAGATTGAACAAGACCCTGAGTGAAAACAAATGAGCCACTGTTGTGTTCTTCGAAATCCGACCTGTATTCGACGAAAGTGATATGTTTCGATTTGGATTGTAAGGCCATTGAGTATTACGAGCTTCTTCCGAAAAACTACATTGAATTCAGACAAGAACTGTTCCCAACTGGACCGATTAAAGACAGCAATAGATAAAATGTCTCTGGAACTGGCTAATCAGAAAGCTGTCAGCTTCTGTCAAGACAACACCAGACCTCATTTTTTCCAGATAGTTAATTGCTATACGTGATACACGCTTGTGCGATCATGTCTCTTTCGTTCCATGACTGAAATCTGAATAGATGACTTATTAGTGTTATACATACAGTCAGTTAAGTGCCATACGTTATACACGCGTGGGCGATCATGTCTCAAAAGAGACATAACTGACTGGGGAGAAGATTTTACATTTCAAACTGGTTGTCAAACTGTCCTATTATTTAATCAATAGCTGGAGGGAGAAGAGATGGATTCATATCTTTCCCAAAGGTATTTGGTTGTAAGCGAATGGTTGTAAGCAAATTCAACTGAAATTCGAACTCTGCTCTCCGATTTCCCATTCTGAGTCGATATCCATTACACCACAACGCACATCTGTTTTCACTCCCAACAGAAATCGTTGCACAGCTCACCTGACCTTTTGCCTTCAGAGTGCCAATTATTTTGATCCCTACAATATTCTCTTAATGTTTTTTTAGTGGTATATTAGTCTCTATAGTTTAGTTAATGCAGAAATATATATATATATCATGCGCAATTTTATTTTACTTGTTTTGGGGTTGGGGATTAGAATAGCTTTAGTGATATAAGGTTTACTAATTAACCCATAAGCGGGAGAGAAGAGTTGAACTCATACCATTGCTAAGGGCATTAGCGCTTCTTTGAATATAATGAATCGAAAGGGAATTGAAATTTGGCTCTCCGATGAATAATTCCGAGCAGTTATCTACTACACCAACGGCATATCGAAGCTTACATCACCTGGCATTCCCAAGTAGTTTTTACCACGTTCAGTTGAAAATTAAATGATTCTATTAAATGATCCTAACACCAAGAAATTTCAATTGAACCTCACTGGAGAATTTTCGTCTTTATTTTCAACTGAAATTGAAGCCAAAATACAACGTTTAAAACTGCTCATGATTAAACATAATAGACATTCGTTGTCTCTTATATTTAACAGTATATGTTTAGAGAATATATATATATATATATCTTCTTGTATGTGCCCTGTCTTTTCAGGACGTAGGCGATCATTGCTTTCCACGTCTCCCTATCACTGGTGGCTCTTAATATTTTTTCTCCTGTTACACCACACAACCCCCGTTCCGTCATCCACCTACTCAGGCCTTTCAAATATATTATTCACTGCCTTCCTCTGTCGCTTTTTCCTTCTATCTGGCCTGTCAGTATCAGGTTCTCCAAGCCCTCCTTCTTCATTGCATGTCCCAGGAACTTCACTTGTCTCTTCCTGATGCTCACTATTAATTTTCTTTTCCTTACCATTCTTTCCAAAACCTCATCATTGCTCACATGCTCAGTCCATGATATTCGCAGCATCCTTAAAAAATACACATTTTATCCAGAGTTCGGTAATCAATGTAAAGTATAAAACGCTGAGCAATATACAATGTAAAAATGATGCATTGTTTACTTACTTTTAGCTGTATGTGTGACTTGCACGATACGATTCCTTCAGAGAAATACCAAAGGTACTGAACTAATTGTTGCCACTGGTCCCAGGTTCACGTGATGCTGCCACTGGGCTTCTTCGAGAGGGCGTGCGGATAAATATTATTGTACTCTGCCCTTCGTTTGTTTTTTTTTGTTTTTTTTTGTCATTCAGTGAGTCAGAGGTAAACCTAAGCTTTAGCACCTTCCCAAAGGTACCGACCGTTCTTTATTGGAAAGGGCAGCCCTTATTAAACATTTTCTGTCATTGCCCTTTATTGGATCTGTGGTGTAATGGGTATCGTCTCAGAATGAGAAATCGGGGAGCCGAGTTCAAATTCAGTCGCGTTCGTCCAATTTACCTACGCGTAAATACCCTCAGGAAAGGTATGAATTCATCTTTTCTCCTCTCCGCTATGGATTAAATATCATATAGAAAAATAAATACAGATATTAACAGACATATAAGTATAAACATGTGCGTTGTGGTGCAGTGGATATCGGCTTGGAACGAGAAATCGGGGAGCCGAGTTCGAATTCCAATTGAATTCCTTGCATTCACTTACGCCCAAATACCCTTGGGAAAGGTATTAATCCGTCTCTTTCCTCCAGTTATGGGTTAAATAACAGGACAGATTGGGTTCTATAGCCTTGGTCGGCAGCCAGTCTACCTCAGAATGTAATGGCAACCTACAGCGGTATAACCTTCTGCCCAGTCAGTCATGTTTCTTTCGAGACATGATCGCCAAAAGTGTGTATCACGTATGGCACTTAACTGACCGAAGTACAAACATCGATGGACGGAAATAAATATATACATTCTTCCTGGGTATTACAATAGTGTGAAGTATATTACGCCTGGTTTTCAAATGATGACGGTTGTCTTTGTTATAAAACTGAATGTCATATCTCCTCTGATTTACAGTCGCTTACTAAAAAATTATGCTTAGCGCACATACAATTTTGGCTCCGAATTGGATTTCTACATTCTGTCTCAGAAACTCATTAAAACAAGCTCCAAGTTTCACTTGCTAAATACTTTTATTTGATTGATATGTAAATGGAAGTGTTCTTGCTTACGTCCGCACAGTCGACTAATTTCTTCTTTCTTCACACATGTATGTGAAAATATTTATCAGTGAATGAGAACGCTGGAAAACATACCCAGAAACAAAACCTGAGAAATCTAATAAGCCGACGTGAAATTTAATTTTGCTACAAAAATAGCTGAGGAAATTAAATTCGGCAGAAGGGATTACAGGCCACTACGACTCACTGTGGGCTTAACCCACCGGCTGGCTGGCAAGTGAGCAACATCCTGCCTCACCTTCTCATCTACCGTCACGTCAAGTCCTTACCTCACTCCCTCACACAATTTTGGCAAGGAAGAAAGAAAGAATGAAAGAACAACTCTTCACTCTCACGATTACTACTACGGAAGGAAAAAGAGAACATCACAGAGTTACCAATTGTCTACACCACTCTTCAAGCGGCACATATTTGTTCACCTTCCTTTTCTCTCAATCTTCCGTCCCCTTCTCACTAAGTGTTATGGGGAAACACACCTATTCCTCAGATAATAGACTCTTCCTTCCTATATTAATAAGAGTTAACAGGAAGTTAATGGGAGAACTTCTTGGGAAGTTCATAGGAGTTCTTTAGAGTTATATTGGAGTTCAGTAGAACTGCTAGGCAGTTGATATTAGTCGGCAGTTAGCCGAATACGAAACAGTCAGCTTTCAGTGGAAGATTGCCAAGTTCCTAACAATTTGGGTGCGTTAAATCGATTAGCAACCGACATAGCACGATTATAACCTTCAGTGCGGAAAACTACTCCACAACACTAAGGACGACCGCCTTTGAAAACCACACATATCTTTGTGAACATTACATACAATTACAGGCGACCAACACAAATTCATACACATCTAGACGCCAACCGGCTAAGAATTAAGGACAACCAAATTTGTAAACTACTTGTCCGTATTTATTTATTTATTTATTTTTAATCATTTCACCCCAAGCAAGGCGGAAACGCCACTGATGTGCAGGGGGTTACATAAATGTAACAAGATTAATTAGAAAAGAGTGAGGAGTACAAACTAGTTAGAAAGGAACAATAGAAAGCAGGTGCGATGACAGATACATAGGTGGAGAGAAAGGGAAGGTTATACAGGGGTGGGGAGAGAGCTAGAGTCCAGTGGTTAGTAGATGAGTATTGACTTTGCATTTAAATTTCTGGAGGTTGTAGCCGTCAGGAAAGCAAGAATACGGGAGCGAGTTCCACAGGCGGGAAGTGCGAGAGAAGAAGCTGCAGGAGTAGAATTGTCGTCTGCATTTGGCTAACCTGACTGTGAATGGGTGGGACCCAGTTGCCAGTCTGGTTGCACGAGTAAACACCTGTTGAGGAGGCATCAGTGACTTAAGCTCATCCGAGCAGAAGCCATGAAAGTATTTGTAGAAGAGACAGAGGGAGGCCACATTTCGACGATGGTGAAGTGGCTGCAGTCGAGTCGCCAGATCAGTACCTATCACATTACAGACTCTCCTTTGGAGCTTTTCAAGAACACTTATCCAATAAACAGAATAAATTTACATCTGTCTTTGTCATAATTCTTCTTGCAACCATACGCTTGTTTATAACATCTTGAAATATAACGACGAACCTTGAACACGTCTATATAAAATATAAACTAACATTTTTATTCTTAGTCGGTGGCGATTGTAAAGAGTGGAGGATAACCAGAGAGAATCACGCACATACGAGAGAGCTGTCGGGCGTCGTTGACTTGCAGGATTTGTCTTCTCTTCTCTCATCTCTGCGTTCTCTCGGTGTTCTGATTTCAGCCATAAAAACGCCGAACTTATATAACCTGAAATTTCCACGCATTTTTGCCTTCCCGGATTTTCGCTTAATTATGTCATCAATGGCCAGATCAATCAACTTCGCTGGCTATTGATTTTCAAGCCGGCTGCCTTTGATGTCAATCACACTGTTGCTAGTCACTGTTTATATTTTCTACCTTTGATGTTGATCATACTTTTGTCGGTCTCTGCTTTTGATATCAATCATATTTCTGACGGGTCACAGAAATATATTACAAGTATACATCCGTCAGCAAGGCTCTGATCGCTAGAGTTGGATGTTTTGAGAAGCAGGGAACCATCTCTTAACCGTTGTTGTTCACAGGTTCACCCTGACCCGGGATGGTAGCACCAGTTAGTTTCCAAGCTATTGGCAAATATTCCACCTCTCAAACCAAAATCAACAATAGATTCTTTATAATTGTTATAGTGCCCTATCTACATTGGAATGAACTTTTCCTCCTTCATAAATACTAACCTGCGAGACTTTCTGGAAGGCAGTCGGGACCCTGTGTAACTTGACAGTTCAGACGGACACTTCTAATAACACTCTAATTTTGTACATATGTTCTGTTGTTCCAATACATTGCTTCAACCTACCTTTTTTCTTTTTTTCGTGTCTTTTTCCTGACCCTAAGAGGTCACAACAAAATGTCACAGTGGTAATTGCAGTTACGGAACGGAAACTACAAAATCTCCTACAGAACCCAGAAACAAAACCTGAGAAATCTAATAAGCCTACGTGAAATTTAATTTTGCTACAAAAATAGCTGAGGAAATTAAATTCGGCAGAAGGGATTACAGGCCACTACGACTCACTGTCGGCTTAAGCGAGAAGAAAGAACTAAGCATAAACTACAAGAAAACAGAATGCATGGTCATCAGCAAAAGTATGGGGCCAACATGCAAATTCCAGCTCAGTGATACTAAAATCAAGCAGGTATAGAAATTTAGATATTTGTGAATAGTTCAGAGGACGGAAAGTGGAAAGTGTGACACTAAGATCCGAAGACGTATTAGGTTGCCAAGGACGCATTTCAAAATCTAAGCAGAATATTGATAGGCAGAAACATTTCTTTGGAAACAGAGAAAGGTGTACTGAACTGTTACGTGATATCTGGCCTCCTGCTGGAAAATCTAATAAAAGAAGAAGAAGAGACTCGAAGCAATTAAAATCTGGTTCTGTAGAAGGATGCTGAGGATACCATGCGTCGAAACTGTGATCAACAACGAGATTTTGGAGAGGATGGAATCCAAAACGAAACTTCTACATCAGAAAAAGGCAGTTGGAATTTTCTGAGCACATAAAGAAGGAGGGCTTGGAAAATCTAATACTCACAAGGCGGACAGAGGGAAAGAGGGGCAGATGAAAGCAGCGCGTAAGATACTTAGCGAGCTTGAAAAATGGGCGGCAGAACAGAGTTTAGGAGAAATAAGAAAAAGAAGAAACTTATTAAAAATCTCAAGGGATAAGAAGATGTGGTGGGCAATGATCGCATATGCTCTAAAGGGACAAGTCACATAAAAGAAGAAGCTATATTAATTGTACTTGAGCTTAAAAACTTAAACAAAATAGTTCTGGGTATGACAATAAACTACATCTGGCAGCAAGGCCTCTGATCGAGAGATTGGATGTTTTGAGGAGTGTGGGGACCTATTAATTGCTGTTGCTCTCAGGTCCACCCTCACCCAATGTGGTAGTACCTGTTAGGGTCTCAGCTATGGAAAAATCGTGTTTTGATTTTTGTTTTGTGGTTCACTAATAAAATATAAAAATACATTATGGTAAAAATACCAGCAATATATTTATTAAAAAAAAATGACCAGTAGTAATACATTGTTATAGAAAAATGACAATCAATACATCACTAAAGTATAAGATACATTCTCATAGTAAAACTAGCAGTATAACCCGGCGTTGCTCGGGTATAATGAAAGCTTTAAAACTAATCCATGGTCCCGGAGCTCAGACTCTTTTGACGTTGGTACGAAAGACTAAAAAGCAATAGTTGTTTCCAGTTAAAGCGAAACCGTAGACTGAAAGAAAAATGAATGGATGTAAGTCAAATTTTCATTTCCTGGTATCGATATCAAATAAGTTTTTTTGTCGTAAACTGAATTTTGAAGGCTAAATAAGTCCTCTGAGTAAATGGTATGATGGCTGAGACTAAGAACTACAATTATACCTACTTAGAGCCAAACCCGAAGCAAAAACTAAAATAAAAGGGCTGAAAAAAATACAGACATACAGGCAGATAAACACACACACACACACACACACACACACACACACAAATCTTGCCTTTTATATATATATATATATATATATATATGTTATTGATTTTCTGCACTATTGTAAAAACTGCAACCTTGAAACTTCTGAATATCGTTTCTTATGTCTTTGTCTATGAGTGTATCAAATTTGATTAAAATCGGACCACTCCGTCTATAACCCGATTTTTTCGATTATCGATTTTCGATATTTATCGGGAGTACCTCGACACAAAACCGAGCTAAGAACACTCGCAGACGCTTATAGTACAATGTAAATTTTCAAGAAAACGGGTTCAGCCGTTTCGGAGTCTATAGGTAACGGACACACACACACACAGAGACACATACACACACACACACACATACACACTCACACAGACAAAGTTCCATTTATAAATAAGTTTAGATTGTTGTATAGGTAACGGACACACACAGACACACACACAGAGACACACACAAAGTTCCATAAGTTTAGATTACCTACAATACATTTTACTATCTACAAAATGTATCTAAAAAAATATGTTTACTCTGAAAGTATAAAATCATGTACAACCTATCTGTAATTGAAGGCATAAATTTGCATATTTAGATTTTAGCATTAAATAGCCCATAGAGGATGATATGCTACTAAACAAAATCAACTCATCAAATCCGAACATCAACATGCAGACAAATAAGTACGTACCTCGACAAGCAGGAAAATAATTAGACATTAAAAACAAATAAATACAGTCTTCGACATACAGACTGGAAGGCAAATCACAGACCAACAGACAGACATATAAATACTGACTTCGACAGACAAGCAAATAAATAGACTTCGACAGACAGACAAATTCCGACTTCGATAGACAGACACATAAATACAGACATCGACAGATATGCAAAGAAATAAACTTCAAGAGACAGACAGACAGACAAATACGCTTCGACAGACTTACGCAGACTGATCGACATACGAGGATATTAAGTTGCTCTCTATAAAATCTCGAATAATTTATTGTATACTAACTTAAAAGCCGCACACCCTGCAGACTTTTATGCTAATTCCTGCCGAGGGATATACGGGTCTTCGTCCCAAAACTTAAGCGACTTCTGGTCTAGCTTATAAAACTGCAATGATAATTTTGAAGGAATAACTTTGAATGCTTCAATTCCTTACATGAAACTTCAAAACTTTAAGTCTGATTCGGGTCATTACCGTATTTTTCGACTTACAAGACACTTTTTTCCTAAAAAATACCCAGAAAAATAGGTGTGCGTCTTCCAAGTGAACTGTAACTGTTACTACCAAGACATGGATGGTAGTAAGGATAATTTATTGTACATGATTGATAGTAGTGATGACTCTGCAGACGATAGTTTAAAGCTTTTACATGAATTCAACAGCAACGGGTTTGGGGGGGGGTTGAGGATAAAAAAATTTATTTTATACTTTTACATGAAAATATTTCTAAATTTTTAATTCATTTTTGTGAAAATAAAACCACCTTTGGACATTAAAAGATGTATAGTAATCGTTTTCAATAATTATACTTCTTAGTAGATCATGGTGATTTAAAAGTTATACTGGTTGACAAAATGAAAAGTAGAGTCTGTAATGTAACCTGTCCTGACCTGGCATCTCGATTTTAATCACATTCTCACAGACGTAATGTGGTTTTTCTTTCTAAGCTTTACAAATATTTTCCTGGCAATTGTTCTGATGAACTTTCCTCTTTAATGTCTTAACTTCATGTATTTAAACGTGCTACTAGATTGGCAACTAGGTCTCACCGTTTTACTGTCGAATTAGCTAGATGCAACAGTCTATTATAGCCCATTAGTTTTTTTCTCGCACTTCTCGCTTGCGGAACTCATTTTCGATTTCTTGCTTCCCTGCTTCCTATACGCTTCAAAGATTTCAATGCAACGTGAATCGATATCTTATCTCTTCCTGAATCAAATACTTTCATTGTCCTTTCTCCTCCATTCTCCTCACTAAAGCGTTATCATTCTATTTTACTCCCAGTAACCACCACTACGTCTTAATGAAGTTATCGCCCTGCTTAAGATGGAATCATTATATATATATATATATATATATATAAACGACTGTACCCCTACCGTCAAATCTGAGGGCAAAATATTTGAGTGGATTATATATATATATATATATATATATATATATATATATATATATATATATATATACGGTTAAATATAAGAGACAATGAATGTCTATTCTGTTTAATCATCAGCCGTTCTAAACGTCGTATTTTGCATTTTGTTTTGTCTCTTATATTTAACAGTATATGTTTAGAAAATTATTTGCTGCCTCGATACAATATATATATATATATATATATATATATATATTATGTTAAATATAACAACGAATGGCTATTAAGTTTAATCATGAGCCGTTCTAAGCATCGTATTTTGGCTTTAATTTCAGGTAAAAATAAAGACGAAAAAAGCTTAGAATCAGCATAATAAAAAATATCTAAATGTTGGACAATTTTTGTTTTTATTTTCACCTGAAAATAAAGCCAAAACACGATGTTTAGAACGGCTCATGATTGAACTTAATAGATGTTCATTGTCTGTTATATTCAACAGTATATACTTCAAAAATTATCTGCTGCCTCGATACACTATATATATATATATATATATATATATACAATAGTCTTTATTATAATAGAGTGAATATATATATATTTATGCAAAAATTAAATAAGGAACTGTTAAAGAGCGAATACACGGCGAGAGGTTTCATAACTGGTAGTAATGTTTAATACCAGTTATTAAACGGAATGAACATAGCCAGCGCTGCTTTGCTATTCTCTCTCTCTCCCTCTCTCTCTCTCTCTCTCTCTCTCTCTCTCTCTCTCTCCATGGGTGTGACAGGAGGGAGATATACAAATATAACCAACAACTGGGATCTCATTGTCATACAAACAAAATCAGACGAGTGATTAATGTAAAAAATACATGGCGCCAGTATGTGAATGATGTATGGAGAAATGTGTGAATTTCTGCGATGAGACTGACATTTTTTCTTAGAAATTTATTTCTTATATTAGGGTGCGTCTTCCAAGCTTGTAAGCCGGAAAATACAGTAATTCGATTCTACACAGAAGACCGATTTCGGCCAAAATTTTAATTCAGGCCGAAAATTGAGTTATTCAAATCACAAACTCCGTGGAGCTTCTCTCTTCCCTTTTACGACACCCCAGTTACAGGTTGAATCACGGAACCGACTGGGTCATATACCCTTGGTTGGCAATAAGTCTACCGCAGAAAAAAACGGCAACTTACTATTGGAAAAAACTTCTGCAGTAGGTCGCAGCTAGTACCGAATCGAAAGAAACATGGCCGCTCAAGCGTCTATCAGGTATGGTACTTAACTGAATGAGATGAAAGAATGTTTTCTGATTTTCTACAGTGAGAATTTATCATTGTATAAATTTTTTACACGCGGACTATTCTCCCTCGTTTTTGTTGTCGTTATCACAACGTTTCGGTCGATATAAGCCTGCGGCGTTCATTGTGTGATTGTCGATCCGGGTAACCTGTGGTGCATTTCGACTGAATGACTGATCTGTTTTCTTTATTTGTGACTTTATTTATTTATTTGTTATTTTAAGCCGAAACATATATCTATTTGTAAGAGATTGTTTGTAGTACCTAGTGTTCACAAGCGGCCCAGCATCTAACTATTGACCGGGCTCGACTTTGCTTAACTTCGGTGACCGAACGGAGACCGGTGAGGAAATGTAAAATTGAAATCTTTATTTAATTTACTGAGTGGGGTTAGATAGTTCTCGTTCTGCAGTCTATGTCCTTGGATATCTCGCTTTTTTTTTGTTATTGTTTTTTTTTTTTTGTTTTCGTTTTGTTTATTTCACCTCAACCAAGGCGAGACTGCAGTGTTGCAGTGAGAGACAAGACTGGGTACAGTGGGTATTGAGGAAAGGATAAAAGATTAAAAAATGTAGAAGATGAAATTGACGTTGCATTTAAATTTTTCGACATTGTAGCTATCAAGGAAGCAAATAAACGGAAGTGAGTTCCACAGGGGGGAAGTGAGAGAAAAGAAACTGTTGGAGTAGAAGTGATGGTTATATTTAACTATTTCAATAGTAAAAAAAAAAGGAAGACCTAGATGCCGACCTAATAGCGCGCTTAAATTCATGTGGTCGGAACACCAGAAAAAAAATGCTCATCAGAGCAGTTGCCATGAACATATTTGTAGAAAAGCCAGAGGGAATCAATGTCAGGTCGGTGAGAAATTAACTGAAGTCGAGATGCCAAGTCAGAACTGATTACATTGCAGATGCTTCTTTGGATTTTGTGGAGAATCTCTAGATGAATAGCAGGACCACCCGACCAGATATGACAATAGTATTAAATGCACGGATGAATGGTAGATCTATAAATGTGCAAGATGGATTCTGACAAGGAAAACTTTCTGGATCGACACAGAGAACCAACCTTCCTAGCAGTAGATAGAGCTATAGATCCGATATATTCATTTTATTTTCGGTCGGTTGAATAATAGCCCATAATGGCTGGGCAAGCCGTAAAAAAACAAACGCTAACTAGTCACTTCCTAAAATCGTTTTCAATAATTATACGTTATTAGTCATTTTTAATAGATCATGGTGATTTAAAAGTTATACTGGTTGACAAAATTAAAAGTCTGTAATATAACCGGTCCTAACCTGGCATCTTCATTTTAATCACATTCTCACTGACGTAATGTAGTTTCTCTTTGTAAGCTTTACAAATATTTTCATGGCAATTGTTCTGATGAACTTTCCTCCTTAGTGTCTTAACTTCATGTATTTAAACGTGCTACTAGATTGGCAACTAGGTCTCACCGTTTTACTGTCGAATTAGCTAGATGCAACAGTCTATTATAGTCCATTAGTTTTTTTTTCTCGCACTTCTCGCTTGCGTAACTCATTTTTGATTTCTTGCTTCCCTGCTTCCTACACGCTCCAAAGATTTCAATGCAACGTGAATCGATATCTTATCTCTTCCTGAATCAAATACTTTTATTGTCCTTTCTCCTCCATTCTCCTCACTAAAGCGTTATCATTCTATTTTACTCCCAGTAACCACCACTACGTCTTAATGAAGTTATCACCCTGCTTAGGATAGAATTTTATATATATATATATATATATATATATATATATAGTCATCAGCAGACAGATCTGTTTCGCTGTATCACAGCTCATCAGTACAGTTAGACAGCCGATTGCTTTTTCCCCTTTTTTTGGCGTCAGTCGGCGATTCTACCTCTGAGCTACGAGCGCTCGGTAGAAGAAGGCAGACTTTTTTGCGTGTATATTATCATTATACACGCCCAATAGCTGAGAGTGTTCTAATTCATTGCTGAATGAACGATGCGTGGATGCCAGAGTAGCTACCGTTTTTCAAATATATATACAAGTGTACCCCTGACGTCAAAACTGTGGGCAAAATATTTGAGAGGATTATATGTATATATTAAATAAGTAATTCATCAAGTTTTATTAGACCTCAACCGAATGCAGAAAGCACTGGACGGCCGTTTCGTCCCATACTTGGGACCCATCAGCAGTGCGCATCTACTGCCAGTAATTGAAACCTAGACAATTACGTTATTAAGCAAACGTCATACCAAATGTACCATGGGTCACGGTGACGAAGAGGTAACGAGTTAAACTCGATATAGCGCCGCTCATCCACATATTCCGTAATGGAACTCTGCTGAGCACCTTTTACCCATAGGACTGTGCCTCTCAGAGCTATGACTACTATCACCAAGCCGCTCACACTGGAGCATTAGAAGTCGGTTCAGGCAACGATATACAGACGAGAAATTGTAGGAGGAATTGAAATTGCAGGAGGATTTGAAATATATATATATATATATATATATATATATATATATATATATAGTCATCCACAGACAGATCTGTTTCGCTATATCACAGCTCATCAGTACGATTAGACTCCGATTGCTTTTTAACCCAGGTCGCCACTACCCGAGGACATAATTATTGCAAAAAAAAAATAATAATAAGGTACTATTATTGAGCAAATACACAGCAAGAGCTTTCATGATTGCTAATAAGGTTTAATAACGAGTAGTAAAGAAAATAAACTGAGCCGATGCTGCTTCGCTATTGACTGTCTGTCAGTCTGTCTCTCTCCATGAGGCGATATATATATATATATATATATATATCACAATTCAGTGAAGTGATTTTTTTCTATTTTATGAAGTTTGTAGTCATCTTAAAGGTTTGCAGATATTGATTAACAAATATCTGGGCTAGTTTCCGATTATATTTCAATACGCAGAGTGGATCGGATTTTATATTTGTCAAGAAATACTGTTTGTGTCTAAGACAACAGCCAAAAACAATATTGAACGTTTTGAAGTTGTAATATTTTAGCTTTCGTTTCAAGTCGCTTAGTGCTGTTGTTCTTCTATCAGTTTACTCGTTGTTCTTATGGATGTTGTTGTTGTTCTGTTTTTTTCTTTATTACTGATGTTGGTGTTGTTGTTGTTCTTCTCACTACATATCTGCTTGGTTGTTGTTGTTGATGTTTTTGTTCTTATATTTTCTTGCTTTTTGTTGTTGTTCTGCTTGCTTCTATCTGTTTACTTATTGTTGTTGTTGTCCTTGTTCTTCTTCGCTTATCTGCTTCCTTGTTGTTCTTATGGATGTTGTTGTTGTAATTTTTTTTATTACTGATGTTGGTGTTTTTGTTGTTCTTCTCACTACATATCTGCTTGGTTGTTGTTGTTGTTCTTCTCACTACATATCTGCTTGGTTGTTGTTGTTGTTGATGTTTTTGTTCTTATATTTTCTTGCTTTTTGTTGTTGTTCTGCTTGCTTCTATCTGTTTACTTATTGTTGTTGTTGTCCTTGTTCTTCTTCGTTTATCTGCTTCCTTATTGTTCTTATGGATGTTGTTGTTGTTCTGTTTACTGGTTGAAGTTGATGCTGTTTTTCTTCTTTTCTTTTTCTTCTTTTTTTGTTTCTTCTTTTTCTTCTTTTTCTATCTGCTTGGTTGTTGTTGTTGTTGTTCTTCATCTTCTATTTAATGTCTTGTTGCTGTTGTTTGCCTGTTTGCTTTTTGTTGATGATGATGTTGTTGTTGTTGTTTTTGACTACACTGATAAACTAATAGGATTGATTGATTTGTTTGTTTAACTGTATGTCAACAACTTATAAGTCGTTTAATGTCAAAATTTTAATTTTCTTAGGAACTTTGAATTAATGCAAATAAGTTATTCTGCTTTCGCAATTGACTACATGGTAGATGACACTCAGCTGTTGTCCATATACATGTTTGCGTGAACATAATTACTAGAGACAGTAATATGGGCGTTTTATGTTGTAGTATTGTTCAGGTTATATTTTGGAATACAGTTTGATTTCTTTGCGAAATTGTAAGAAATTATTTGGATTAATCTCATAATAAAGATATTTATTGTTGGTTGTTTGGTTGATCCGTTGATTTTAATTAATGGCATATCAGCACCTCTATGCGTCATTTAAGGCCGAAATCTAAATATTTTGAACGCAATTGTATGCTTTCAACTACCAATAAAATGTATTGTTGGTAATTTTACGTTAAAAGTTTTTTCTCTTGCTTCTTATTTTCTCTGCCTTTTTATGGTTCTTATTTTTGTTCTCTTCCTTTTCCTCTAAAGCCAGAACATTTTCTGGCTTTAAATGATCTGCAAAGAGAAAATTTGAAGAAAGCGAATCAATCAAAAAAGAAATTCATTAAACATAATAAACTGATTCTTTAAAAACGGTTTTAAAAACGAACATTTTAAATGTACATATTGCGCAATGTATACAAATACTTTGCCAAAAGTTACTGCCCAAGTAAATGATCACTGATGGAGTCTTTGATGTGTGGTGAAATGACTACACTCTACACACTTTCCTTCCAAACACTGCTTTAAACAAGGAAAGCAAGCGAACTCATTATAACTTTGTGTGTATGTGCGACAGCGTTCAATGTCAATCTGTGCCAAGCGGATTGATTTTACGTATTTTAGCTCCGTTACCATAGCAACAGTCCCGATACTTTTTGATCCAATCCTGTGTGTCCATTTTTGCTAACAGAAACAATTTCTTTCTTTCTTTCTTTCTTTCTTTCTTTCTTTCTTTCTTTTCTCTCCCTTCTTTTCCTTTCTATTTCGGCACATTTTTTTCTTCCTTATTTCCATTTCACTGAAGTAGACGTTAAGGGCCTGAAAGATAGCTTATTTGAATTTTATTGTATTTTTTTCCTATTTTTCTTTCTTTCATTCTTTCTTTGAATATTTTAATCTATCTTTCTTTTTTCTTTATATCTATCGTTCTTTCAATACCTTTCTTGTTTTTCTTTGAATATTGTAATCTAATTTTCTTTCTTTTTCTTAATATCTATCATTCTGATTATATTTTTTCGATATCTTTTTTTTCTTTCTTTGAATATTTGAATCTGTCTTTCTTTCAGCTTATTCCTTCCTAACTCGATTCTCCTGTGAAGTTCTTCTTACTGCTACTTCTTTTTTCTACCTCTAAATCCCATCTTCAACTTCTTTTTAGAAATATCCTACTACGTACTACTGATTTTCTACATTTCTTTCAAGTTTTTACTCCTCCTACTTCTCTTGTCTCTCAACGCTCTCATCTCTCCATACTCCGCCAGTTGTCGTTCGCTTTATCCTGAGTCAATTTCAGGTTATCAAAATGTTCGCATTGTCTCGTTTTTCACCCGGATGTAACCGTTTCACATCATTGCAGTTTCAAACTTCTATCGATAGATAGATAGATGTGAGGAACTGGGATAGATAGATAGATAGATAGATAGATAGATAGATAGATAGATAGATAGATATGCTTCGGGATCATTTTAAAAATCGTACCCGGGAGCATTGACGTCCACGTGCCAAGATTTGCATCAACTATAAAACGGTGAAGAGCCGGCTTACTGGTAGATCATTGATCGGAAGGTCTAAAGATGAAGCTTCAAATGCCAATTCTGCGCAGGTGGGATTCTTTGCTGGAAGTCATCAGAATGATGAGACGTACGCATTCACACACAGTGCGCGCATATATTCATACTTATTCAATTTCACTTTCTCAAACGCTAGACATTATATGCGATTTGTAGGTGTCTATTTACAGGTATACCTCAATTTTTGTCGTTTCGAGTTGTTCTTGATTATACGTCGTATGTAAAAAAAATATATGGAAAATAAAAATCAAGTTCTTGTCATTTCATTTATTTTAAATATTGAAATTGTAAAATCTCTTGAGAAGACTTAAAAACACATCAAATTGTGTTACTGTATAATAAATAAGAATAAAAGAATATATAAATCATATTAAAATACGTACGTTTGGAAGAAATGTGAATAAAATAATCATAAATCCTAGAGAACAAAATATGAAAACATCTGTAACTTTGTGTTGTCGTCTTATTTAGAGGTCTTTATGAGCTCAATATTGGCGGTTTCCACGTCAGTTCCAATAGCTTTTGCTCCTTATCACAGACGATTTACAATTTATAACGACCGTAAGAAACGTTTATACCTAAAATAATAATTTAAGTGTAACACAGTCGGTTCACATATGCACATGATATATATGCATATGATATAAATATACATATGCACATGATATATATATATATATATATATATATATATATATATATATATATACTCTAGAAAATGTTTTAGATATTCTGCAATTTCATGGGTAATACATATTTCGCAGCCAAAACCTGCAGCTCGTCAGACCTAAATGATACAACAGATACTATTCAAAATTACCCAAAAAAGAATCCCATACAGACACACACGTGTCTATATCGAGAATAGATATTTGTAACGGTAATCTGCCAAAAACATTTCCTCGCTACGTTATATATATATATATATATATATATATATATATATATATATATATAATTTTTTTCCCATTTGTAAACGAGTTATTCAGCGTAATAACTCGTTTACAAATGTAAAATATTCAAAAGTTCTACAATATAATTGTATTGAACACTTTTTAATACAAATTTGAACTGGTCTAATCTTATTATGACCAAAAACTAAATATTAAACAATCTCTCTCTCTCTCCCTCTCTCTCTCTCTCTCTCTCTCTCTCTCTCTCTCTCTCTCTCTCTCTCTCTTTATATATATTTATATATATATATATATATATATATATATATATAAAAGCCTGCAGTTTTGGATTGGGTGGATCTACTGGACACTGTGTATTCCCATTTTTTCTTCCTCTTTTCTGGTTGGTTGGTGTATACATCTCAGTTTTAAATTGTTTGGTTTTATTGTTTCTATCTCCTTGTCTTTCTTCCTGTCCTCACTTCGAAGCCATCCTTTTTCTAAAATGCGCCTCCTCTTAAAGTTATTTCCATATTTTTCTCCTCATGAATGTTGTGGGTTTTCCTTAGAGGCTTCCACGCCATTTGTTTTTAGTTTGTTTTTGTGTTCTTGTTTCCTGTCCATCATATTATTAGCATCTTGCTGTTCACATTGGCTGCTGCTTCTGCTGTTAGCAAAATTCCTCTTCTCTGCCTCCCTGCTCACACCTCTCTTAAACTCTCTCTCTCTCTCTCTCTACCCACATGGCTTTCCATTTGTGTTTTGCTTGCTTTTTTATCCTTAAATATTTTAGTGATTTGAAACCTAGGTCGCGTAATAACTCGTTTACAAATGTAAAATATTCAAACGTTCTACAATATAATTGTAGTGAACACTTTTTAATACAAATGTGCACTGGTTTAATCTTATTATGACCAAAAACTAAGTAATTAAACAACCAATATATATATATATATATATATATAAATCTCAAAAAGGAAAAGCATGTAGGTAAAATCCTAAAAACCAGATCCTATTAATATTAATTTTATTAATATTAAAAATGATCCAGGTAGAGGGCTAGATGTAAATAGTATTATCTATTTGAAGAGCAAAATATGTACATTATATTAAATAAAATTCCGAATTCTACAAATGTCGTATTGCTGTTTCAGAGGAAAATAAAATCTCGTTTATTCAGCAGCGATCAAATACAAACTTTTATATTTCAAATATGGTACTCTATGTCTGGATGTGCGTTGTGGTACAGTGGATACCGGCTCGGAAGGAGAAACCGGGGTGCCGAGTTCGAATTCCAGTTGAATCCATTGTATTCACTTACGCGCAAATACCCTTGGGAAAGGTATTAATCCGTCTCTTCCTTCCAGTTATGGGTTAAATAGCAGGACAGATTGGGTCAGCAACCAATCTACCGCAGAAAGCTAATGGCAACCTACTGTGGGATAGTCAGTCTTTCGAGACATGATCGCCCAAGCGTGTATCACGTATGGCACTTTAACTGACTGACTCTATGTCTGGACGACAGTTTTTTTTTCTTTCTTAAATCCCTCCCCACACTTTTTTTTATGTTTATGGATATATCTTGGTATCTTTCCGGTATGTGAATTTTTGTACCATATTAGAAATAATGTTTTTTTTTTTTTCATTTTTGATCTTTGCTGAAGAAGCGAGATTTGTCTGATAGATCTCTACTATCAAAATAGGTCTATACTATCAAAATAGGTCTATACACGATACTTTGGCCATCAGCAAAACAAAGGGATCTCGATATGTTTATTCGCCTGAAGAGAGTCAACTTTAGACTCGAAACACGTGTAGCGACACAAATACCATGATATAGCATGAAAAAATCAAGTAATATTAATTATGATAGCAATAATAAATCTACACTTTACGGTTTCTCTCACTTTTTTCAGTGACATCTTATTTTAACAGGTATATTTACCAAAATTATACAAAAAGATCATGAAATACTAAAGTTTAAATTTGTTCAATAAAATCGCCATTGACTTCCACCAGACTATAATATAAGAAGCATACGTGGACTATCTTTGTTTTTTAAGATTGAGCTTTCTCGGGAGGGAAATTTAAAAGAACTGTTACTATTTCAGCGATTTATGCATTACTCTTCAGCAATGAATTGAGTTCTTTCAGTGACTGGCGTATGTATACACCGCTTATTTATAACACGCTAAAATTTCCCTCCTCTGATTCTATGCGCCTATGGCTAAAAGGTTAGCCACTTCGACTGACACCAAATTGGTTGAGGTTCGATCCCTGCCAGAAGTAAGTGGATGTCTAGCCACACTGATGAGTTGTGATACAGCGAAACAGGCCTGTATATGGATGACGAATATATATATATATAGATATATAGATATCCTGGACAAATAGGAAAACTATTATAAATTTGACAATATTTTTCGAATAGAGATAATTTTCAATGAAGGCACTGAAAGTTGATAAAATGTTAATATATTTGTTCCTTATTTAATTATTCTGACAGTTTAATCTGTATTTTCAATACAAACAGACACGCGAACAGATTTTTTAAATCATTTCACCCTAAGCAAGGCAATAAAGTAACTACGGCACAAAAGCTTACTGAGCGTAAAAGAATAAGCAAAAACAAACACTATTAAGGAGCGAAAACAATAAAAGAACAAGGATCAAGAAGACAACGATTGACATAGCATTTAAATTTTTAATGAACAAAGTTGGCTGCCGTATTTATAAAAATATCTACATCAAAGCGGTGGAAAAGTAAACGAAGCCTACATGCGTGGTCAGAATAAATAACATTGCTGGTTCTTCTCTGGATTTTATTAATGATCTCTAAATATATAACAGCAGCACCGGACTATATACAGCAGTAATATTCTAAGCATCGATAGCAGACCTATAGATATATAAGATAGATTCTGATGAGAAAAATTGTCTAGCGTGACACAGTGAACCAACTTTCCTAGCAACAGACCTAGCAACTAATTCAATAAAATATTTTCTCTTCGCGTCACAGAGAATGTTAGCCCTAGAAGATTCAATGAGTCGCTCTTCTGGAGGTTAGCATCAGCCATGCTGATGGAATACAGAAAGTGTTCTCTTGGACAATTAATCTAGAGCAGATTCGTTTTGGAGACGTTAAAATTAACAAGTCATTCCCTGTCCAGGTTAGTAGAGTAGGTTATTTTATAAACCAGCTGTCAATCTGACCTTCTCGAAACGATCAGGTTTACGACTGAGACAAATGTAAATAGTTGTGTTATCAGCATAGATAACAAGTTGAGAACTGTTGCCATCGGGAAGGTCTTTAATGAAAATTAGGTACAAAGTAGTTACAAGGATAGTACGCTATAGGGACACCGGCATTAGTACAAAAAGATCTAGAAGCGTGGCCGCACTGGACAACTTTAATTTCGCGATTTGATAAGAAAAACTGAAACAGTTTAAAAATTTGTCAAGAAATACCATAACCTTTCTACTTGTGAAAAGTCCCGTATGCTAATGTCTGGCGAATCCCTTTTAGGCATCTAAAGAGACAACCAGAAGTTTCACCAAAAGCTTGATGATCCCTTTCAGCAATAATCGTTAATACATCAGCAGTAGATCGAGAGAAGCGAAAACCATATTGCTTGTCTAAAAGAAATCCCTGCGATGTGAGATCAGTCAGTCAGTTAAGTGATACGAGATAAACGCTTTGGCGATCATGTCTCGAAAGAGACATGACTGACTGAGCAGAAGATTATCCTGCAGTTAGTTGTCATTACTTTCTGCGGCAGACTAGTTGCCAGCAAAGGCTATAAAACCCAATCTGTCCAGTTATTTAACCCATAACTGAAGGGAAGAAACGGATTAATAACTTTCCCAAGAGTATTTGTGCGTAAGTGAATGCAAGGAATTCAGCTTAAATTCGAACTCGACTCCCCGATTTGTCGTTTCAAGCTGATATCCACTGCACCACAACGCACATGCGCGATGTGAGGCACTTAACCAATTTAAAGATGATTAGGATCTTCTTCTTCTTCTTCTTCTATATGTTGGGTCCCTTCAGAACAAATGCAGTCATGGTCTTCCGCATCTCCCTATTCCTATTCCTGTTAACACACCTTCTCTTGTTAACTCTCCTGAACCCAGCTCTGCTATCGGCTTGCTCAAGCCCATCAACAATGCCACGCGTTGCTTTCCCCTGTCTCTTCTTCCCTCTATCCGCCAGGTGAGTATCAAATTATCCAAGCTCTCCTTCCTTTTCATTACATGTCCTAGAAAATTCAGCTTTTATTTCCCGGTGTTCAGCATCAGTTTCCTTTTCGTTGACATCTTTGTATATGTTAAGAGAATATAGTCTAGCCGGCACCGTTTAGATTCCCTAACTTTGAGCTTATGTTTCCATCAATTTTGTTATTAAGTATCCCACATTGTGGTAATAGAAGATTTGTGAAGATTAGCGAAATGTTGTAAGAAAATGGACGTAAACTTACTGTGGATGAAGCAACTTCGAAATATTTTCGTCTTAGTAAATTGCTTTCTCTTTTACCTAGAGTAGTACTTTTCAAATCAACTTACGGTGAGCAACTAATTCACCCAGCATGTTGTTCTTTATACGAGATCCCCGTTATGTTCATAAGATAAGCAGATGACGCGATGCTGGTAGCAGACATGGAAAGGAAAATACAGGATTTTCTACAGAAGATAACAAGTGAGAGCGAGAAGAAATGACTAAGCATAAACTACATAAATGCATGGTCATCAGCAAAAAGAGAAGCCCAAAATGCCATCTACTGGTCGCGGATACTATATTCAAGCAGGTACAGAAATCTAAATACTCAGGAAGTGTTCTGACAGAAGAAAGCGCAACACTGAGATCCGAAGGCATATTAGCATGGACATTTCAAAAGCTCAGCAGAGTATCGAGAGACAGGAAAATTTCGTGGGAAACTACGAAAATAGTACTGGATGATTATGCGATGTCTGTCCTCCTATATGGCAGCGAATGCTGGACGATCTCCTGAAAGATGAAGTAGAGACTCGAAACAACAGAAATAAGGTTCTACAGAATACTGTTGAGGAAACCATGGACCAAACATGTGAGCAACGACAATGTTTTGAGGAGGAAGCAAATGAAAAGGAAACTTATACTTAGCATCAGGAAGAGACAGCTGAAGTTTCATGGGATGAGACATGAGGGCTTGGAGAATATAATACTCACAGGTCGAATATAGGGAAAAAGAGACAGAGAAAATCAACGCGAGGCGTCCTTGATGGCCTTTAGCAAGTGAATGATGTAACGGGGTTTGGGAGAGATATCAAGAGCAAAGTTTTGAGAGCGATAAGAGATGGGGTAAATGGAGGTCTATGATCGCTTACATCCGGAAGGAACACGACACAAAAAAGAAAAAGAAAAATCTTTCACTGAAATTCCTTGAGGTTTCTCCGATGCATTCTTTGTAACAATTACTACAGTTAGGCTAAAACTGAAAGGAGGAATATGTTGTGGTTGTAAAAGGAATACAAAAAAGGGGGAGAGGGAAAAAGAGGGAAGTGTCATAAAGGAAGTAAAATTAATATAACTACTTATTTCTAATACAAGAAAGAATGTGAAAGAGATTTCAACAAACACCATATCTACTGCTTACTCCGAAGAAAAAATTTGCTAATTAAATCAGAACCTTTCGAAATAATTGGTTTTTAAGCACGAAGTCATATCAATAACACAAAAACTGTATTAACAAACACACGTCTGACAGATAGATAGATAGATAGATAGATAGATAGATAGATAGATAGATGTAAAGAGGTAAAAGGGATAGATAGATAGATAGATAGATAGATAGATAGATAAAGTAAAGGAGGTAAAATGTATAGATAGATAGATAGATAGATAGATAGATAGATAGATAGATGTAAAGAGGTAAAAGGTATAGATAGATAGATAGATAGATAGATAGATAGATAGATAGATAGATAGATGTAAAGAGGGATAGATAGATAGATAGATAGATAGATAGATAGATAGATAAAGAGGTAAAAGGTATAGATAGATAGATAGATAGATAGATAGATAGATAGATAGATAGATAGATAGATAGATAGATAGATAGATAGATGTAGATAGATAGATAGATAGATAGATAGATGTAAAAGGTATAGATAGATAGATAGATAGATAGATAGATAGATGTGTTGCATTACGAATTGTTATTTTTATGACTTCTGGTATTATTTGTCAGACAAAAAATATTTTACAGACTCGTGTAAGGTTGGATAAACAAACGACAAATATATAAATAAAATGTGTTTACAGAAATCGAAAAAAAAAACTTCATGTTTGGAGTTGTTAAAATTTAGCATAATCTATGCTTGATGTCTCTGAAGTACTGACATGTCGTGTGTCGCCGAAGGTAGAAGAAGGCACGTGTTGTCACTGCTGAAGTCAAAGAAAAAAAGACAGCCATCTTTCAAAAACTCGCGCCACCCTCTTACCAGTTTAGTCATAAGCGATAATCCCACGAATGTGTACATGTTAGTCAGTCGGTTAAGTGCCATACGTGCTACATGCTTGGGCGATCGTGTCTCTGTCGATCCAAGACTGACCGGGCAGAAGATTTTCCCGCAATAGTTTGCCATTTCTTTCTGCACTATACTGGTTGCCAGCCAAGGCTATAGAATTCAATCTGCTCTTCTATTTAACCTAAAGCTAGATAGAGATAAGATGGATTAATACCTTATTTCAGAGTATTTGCGCGAAAGTGAATGCAACTAGAATTCCAACTCGACCCCCCGATTTTTCATTCTGAGCCGATATCTTTTGCAATATACACGCAAATATTTGCAAGGATATACAATAAATTCTTTAAAAAATGGTTCGGGCTTCAATTCTTATTTTATTCCATAAAAAAACCGCTTTTGTGTGTGTGTGTGTGTGTGTGTGTGTGTGTGTGTGTGTGTGTGTGTGTGTGTGTGTGTGTGCATCCATTTCGTTAAATTTGACAGACAAGGAATATCGTCTGGGATTTTATTTAATTTCTTTTATATTTTTACAACATTTTTTAAGGGCTCTATGTGTAGAGGATGTGCGTTGTGGTGCAGTCGATATCGACTCGGATCGAGAAATCGGGGAGCCGAGTTCGAATTCCAGTTGAATTCCTTGCATTCACTTACGCACAAATATCCTTGGGAAAGGTATTAATCCGTCTCTTCCCTCCAGTTATGGGTTAAATAATAGGACAGTTTAACTGGCAACCAGTCTACCTCAGAAAGCTATGACAACCTACTTGGTGATGATCTTCTGCCCAGTCAGTCATGTTCTCTAAAGAGACATGATCGTTGGTTTTCCGAATGACTTCAAGGAATATTTCTCCCATTTTCAAAGCTGAGATTAAAATTCCATAGCAACCAGTATTAACAGTCTATTTGTTTTTGCTTTCTTGAGTATGTTGTATGAGAACCAATTTTATAGCAGTAATTTTATTCTTAGTGTTGTTTTACTTAGCTTCTTTATATATATATATATATATATATATATATATATATATATATATATATATATATACTATTTACGCTCTCACACCCTGATTGAGCACTCTGGAAGAATGGTAAACTTTGAAAAACAGTAGCTACTCTGGCATGTACGCATCGCTCATTCAGTAAAATGAATTAGATCACTTTGGCTATTGGGTGCGTATAATGATAATATACACGCTAAAAAGTCTGCCTTCCTCTACCGAACGCTCATAGCCCAGAGGTAGAATCGCCGACTGACGCCAATTCGGTCTGGTTTCAGTCCTGAGTTAAAAAGCAATCGGAGTCTAATCGTACTGATGAGCTGTGATACAGCGAAACAGATCTGTCTGCGGATGACTATATATATATATATATATAGAGAGAGAGAGAGAGAGAGTGAGAGAGAGAGGGAGAGAGATAGAGAAAGGGAAAGACAGATACACAAACATATATATATATATATGCCAAATATTATATATATATATATATATATATACATGTATATATATATATATATATATATATGTCAAATATTAAAGATGATATTTTCTGTTAAACAATTCTACTGATTAGCTTTCTTAAATAATGAATAATTCTTCGTCGGAATTGTCCGGAATTTATTCCGGAAAAAATATGGCCCAAATTTTTCAACTTTCTCTAGACATTTTCAGGGTCGGTTGAGAAAAATGCTTACTTTCGTAAAATATGGGAGTTTTGTGACATAGACAAGGAAAGTTGTAATGGAATTTCTTTCATGTTTTAGAAAGGTTGTTTGTAATTTGGAAAAATCGGTCAGCATATATATATATATTTCTTCTTTTTTTCCTTCCCTTACTTCCGTTTTTTACACGCACAAACAAATTAATTTATTTTCTTGTTCATTTTGTTTTGTTATCGCTGATGAAAAGTTTATTAAATTTACTCGTTGAAATGGGCATCCGATTTTGGAAAATTAGTTTTTATATGTAATAACTATTGGCTTTGTAAATAAATAAATTTAACTATACTGAGCCCTCTCGCTTGGCCAGTTTTAATTCTATGTGCGATGTGGTACGATGGATATCACCTCGGAACGACAAGTCGAGGAGCCGAGTTCGAATTCCAGTTGAATTCATTGCTTTCACTTGCACACATATACCCTTTGGAAAGGTATTAATCCGTCTCTTCCCTTCAGTTATGGGTTAAATAATAGAACAGATTGGGTTCTATAGCCATGGCTGACAACTAGTCTACCGCAGAATGCAATGACAACCTTCTGCCCAGGCAGTCATTTCTCTTTCGAGAGACGATCGCCCAAAGCGTGTATCACGTAGGGCACTTATATATATATATATATATATATATACAAAGAATCTCAAGCTAGCCAAAACCTACCGCGGTTTCACACTACGGCTCGACTACGAGCCGTAGTGTGAAACCGCGGTAGGTTTTGGCTAGCTTGAGATTCTTTGTGTGTCTTTGCTCTACTTTTGCATTTCGTTTGTACTTTGTATCGAGCACTTTTTCTTTCTTTTTTTGTCTTGTCCTTATTCCGCGGATTTCTTTTTTTTCTCCCCTCTTATCCAACGCCTTAGTGCACCGGATTGTAACGGAATTAGGTTCTGTTTGTTAATGGTTTTTCTTAAGGTTTATCTTAGTATAAATTTAAAACTTAAATACTTGTAGAGTCTATTTAGTTATTATTTTGAATATATATATATATATATATATTGATGTAAATTAATAAATATGCCTATGAAGATGGTTTACATATGTATAGTATTATCATTCAGGTATATATATCTAAACTTATTTATAAATGGAACTTTGTGTGTGTATATGTGTGTGTGTGTCTGTGTGTGTGTTCGTTACCTATAGACTCCGAAACGGCTGGACCATTTTTCTTGAAAATTTACGCAGTTGTATTATAAGCATCTGCGAGTGTTCTTAGCTAAGTTTTGTGTCGAGGTACCCCCGATAAATATCGAAAATCGATAATCGAATAATCGATATTTAGAAATTTCATGGTTACAATTATTACAATAGTGGAGAAAATCGATTATATATATATATATATAAAGCCAAGATGTTTGTTTGTGTGTGTGTCTGTTTATCTGCTTGAATGTCTGTATTTTTTTCAGCACTTTTATTTTAGTTTTTGCTTTGGGTTTGGCTCTAAGTAGGTATAATTGTAGTTCTTAGTCTGAGCCATGATACCATTTACTCAGAGGACTTATTTAGCCTTCAAAATTCAGTTTACGAGGAAAAAAACTTATTTGATATCGATACCAGGAAATCAAAATTTGACTTACATCCATTCATTTTTATTTCAGTCTACAGTTTCGCTTTAACTGGAAACAACTCTTGCTTTTTAGTCTTACGTGCTAACGTCCAAAGAGTTTGTGCTCCAGGACCATGGATTAGTTTTAAAGCTTTCATTACACCCGAGCAACGCTGGGCTATACTGCTAGTATATATATATATATATATATATATATATATATATATATATATATATATATATATATATATCTAAAGCCAAGATGTTTGTGTGTGTGTCTGTTTATCTGCCTGTATGTCTGTATTTTTTTCAGCCATTTTATTTTAGTTTTTTGCTTTGGGTTTGGCTCTAAGTTGGTATAATTGTAGTTCTTACTCTCAGCCATGATACCATTTACCCAGAAGACTTATTTAGCCTTCAAAATTCAGTTTACGAGGAAAAAAACTTATTTGATATCGATACCAGGAAATCAAAATTTGACTTACATCCATTCATTTTTATTTCAGTCTACAGTTTCGCTTTAACTGGAAACAACTCTTGCTTTTTAGTCTTACGTGCTAACGTCCAAAGAGTTTTTGCTCCAGGTCCATGGATTAGTTTTAAAGCTTTCATTACACCCGAGCAACGCTGGGCTATACTGCTAGTATATATATATATATATATATATATATATATATATATATATCTAAAGCCAAGATGTTTGTGTGTGTGTCTGTTTATCTGCCTATATGTCTGTATTTTTTTCAGCCATTTTATTTTAGTTTTTTGCTTTGGGTTTGGCTCTAAGTGGGTATAATTGTAGTTCTTAGTCTCAGCCATGATACCATTTACTCAGAAGACTTATTTAGCCTTCAAAATTCAGTTTACGAGGAAAAAAACTTATTTGATATCGATACCAGGAAATCAAAATTTGACTTACATCCATTCATTTTTATTTCAGTCTACAGTTTCGCTTTAACTGGAAACAACTCTTGCTTTTTAGTGTTTCGTGCCAACGTCCAAAGAGTTTGTGCTCCAGGACCATGGATTAGTTTTAAAGCTTTCATTACACCCGAGCAACGCCGGGCTATACTGCTAGTATATATATATATATATATATATATATATATATATATATATATATATATATATATATCTAAAGCCAAGATGTTTGTGTGTGTGTCTGTTTATCTGCCTGTATGTCTGTATTTTTTTCAGCCATTTTATTTTAGTTTTTTGCTTTGGGTTTGGCTCTAAGTTGGTATAATTGTAGTTCTTACTCTCAGCCATGATACCATTTACTCAGAAGACTTATTTAGCCTTCAAAATTCAGTTTACGAGGAAAAAAACTTATTTGATATCGATACCAGGAAATCAAAATTTGACTTACATCCATTCATTTTTATTTCAGTCTACAGTTTCGCTTTAACTGGAAACAACTCTTGCTTTTTAGTCTTACGTGCTAACGTCCAAAGAGTTTTTGCTCCAGGTCCATGGATTAGTTTTAAAGCTTTCATTACACCCGAGCAACGCTGGGCTATACTGCTAGTATATATATATATATATATATATATATATATATATATATATATATATATATCTAAAGCCAAGATGTTTGTGTGTGTGTCTGTTTATCTGCCTGTATGTCTGTATTTTTTTCAGCCATTTTATTTTAGTTTTTTGCTTTGGGTTTGGCTCTAAGTTGGCATAATTGTAGTTCTTAGTCTCAGCCATGATACCATTTACTCAGAAGACTTATTTAGCCTTCAAAATTCAGTTTACGAGGAAAAAAACTTATTTGATATCGATACCAGGAAATCAAAATTTGACTTACATCCATTCATTTTTATTTCAGTCTACAGTTTCGCTTTAACTGGAAACAACTCTTGCTTTTTAGTCTTTCGTGCCAACGTCCAAAGAGTTTGTGCTCCAGGACCATGGATTAGTTTTAAAACTTTCATTACACCCGAGCAACGCTGGGCTATACTGCTAGTATATATATATATATATATATATATATATATATATATATATATATATATAAAGCCAAGATGTTTGTGTGTGTGTCTGTTTATCTGCCTATATGTCTGTATTTTTTTCAGCCATTTTATTTTAGTTTTTTGCTTTGGGTTTGGCTCTAAGTGGGTATAATTGTAGTTCTTAGTCTCAGCCATGATACCATTTACTCAGAAGACTTATTTAGCCTTCAAAATTCAGTTTACGAGGAAAAAAACTTATTTGATATCGATACCAGGAAATCAAAATTTGACTTACATCCATTCATTTTTATTTCAGTCTACAGTTTCGCTTTAACTGGAAACAACTCTTGCTTTTTAGTGTTTCGTGCCAACGTCCAAAGAGTTTGTGCTCCAGGACCATGGATTAGTTTTAAAGCTTTCATTACACCCGAGCAACGCCGGGCTATACTGCTAGTATATATATATATATATATATATATATATATATATATATATATATATATATATATATATTCTTAGTCTCAACATTCTAAACATTCTAAATATGCTAGGAGACGAAAATAACTACAAAGAAATCAACCAAAATATAAATGAAAAATCATATCAAAAATAAAAAAGCTCTGCCTTACACACAGTAGGACATTAACGAAAAAGGAAAAAGATTGCCTTGCAGACTACACTTCAAAAACTAGCAATTTTTACGGACTTCCAAAGATACACAAATCAAACGCAATTAAGACAGCTATCCAGGAACAAAAATCGGAATACATCCACACCCCAAACCCTAATGACCTTAAATTCAGACCAATTGTATCAGGACCAGCCTGCCCAACAAGCAGACTGAGCAATCTAATAGACAAATTATTACAGCCTTACACCACAAAAATAAAAAGTTACATCAGAGACAGCATACATTTCTTAAATTTCCTGCCAAAAGAAGTAGACCCAGATACACTCTTAGTAACTTTTGATGTTAACAGCCTGTACAGTAACATACCCAACGAATCAGGGAAACAAGCCATTACATTTTGGATAGAAAAACACCCAGAAATACTTCCCACACGCTTCTCAAAGGAATTCATTTTACAAAGTATAGATCTAATTTTACATAACAATTCCTTCCAATTTGACAGCAAAAATTATATACAAATGACAGGCACCGCGATGATTCTATACTAATTACTCTCGTTGGAACAACCCTATTTCTTTATTCGATATATATATATATATATATATATATATATATATATATACAAATGAAAATACAGAGTTTTTATTCTAGTAGAGATGATGACCAACAGTATATTTTTATAGGCAAAATTACAATCAATTCAACACTTAAAAAGTATAAAAATCCAAACCATATATTTTTATAAATATATTGCCAACAATATATTTTTGGAGTGAAATTACCAGAAATACATTTTGTGATTTACAAACTATATATCTAAAAGACCTACCTCATGCCCTGAAAATATAAACTTATGGGTGCTACTATAATATGTGACCCATCTTTGGAATGTGGCCAATAAAATTCTGTCACTAGTATAGTATGTAACCTACCTTTAAAAGAGTATTATAAAGACGTATAACAACTGTCTGGTAAGGGTTAGGATTAGGGGTTAGGATTAGGGGTTAGGGTTAGGGGTTAGGATTAGGGGTTAGGGTTAGTGTTAGCACAGAGTTAAGGTTAAGATTTGGGAAAATAATTAGTCCCAATAAATAGCCGAATATATATATAACTATAAATATATTATTACTCAGGTAGGACACATTTAAACCGAGTAAGCCACATCAGTCAGTCATTTAAGTGCCATACTTGATACACGCTTGGGTGATCATGTCTCGAAGAAGACATGACTGACTGGGCAGATGATTATCTCGAAGTAGGTTGCCATTACTTTCTGTGGTAGACTGGTTGCCAGTCAAGGCTATAGAACCCAATCTGTCCTGTTATTTGACTAAAGTGAGAATAGATGTATTAGATTATATTATTAAGTCGTAATTAGTGGGGGATCAATTTGTTACTTCAAAACAATAGAAAATCGATCCCCTTTTTTATGCCCAGTGTCAGCTTTAAGTATGTTTTCTACTATTACATTCACTTAGTTAAGTACCATCCGTGATACACGCTTTGGGCAATCATAACTCTTTCGAGACATGACTGACTGGGCAGAAGATTATCCCGCAGAAGATTGCCATTGCTTTCTGCGGTAGACTGGTTGCTAGCCAAGGCTATAGAACCCAATCTGTCCTGTTATTTGACTAAAGTGAAAATAGATGTATTAGATTATATTATTAAGTAGTAATTAGTGGGGGATCAGTTTATTACTTCAAAACAATAGAAAATCGATCCCCTTCTTTATGCCCAGTATCAGCTTTAAGTATGTTTTCTACTATTACATTCACTTAATCAGTTAAGTGCGATTCTTGATACACGCTTTGGGCGATCATGTCTCTTTCGAGACATGACTGACTGGGCAGAAGATTATTCGTTGCATTCACTTACGCTCAAATAACCCTGGAAAAGATATTAATCCGTCTCTTCTCCATCCAGTTATGCGTTCAGTCAGTTAGTTAAGTGCCATACGTGATACACGCTTGGGCGATCATGACTGACTGGGCAGAAGATTATCCCGCAGTAGGTTGCCATTGCTTTCTGCGGTAGACTGGTTGCCAGCCAAGGCTATAGAACCCAATCTGTCCAGTTATTTAACCCATAATTGGAGGGAGCCGCAACGGATTAATACCTTTCCCAAGAGTCTATTCCAGAATCAATCTTTTAAGCCACATACTATATCGGCAGCAAATTATCTACAACATATTTAGATTTCGGCATTATACAACCTTTATAGGATAATATGCCGTTAAACAAATTCAACCAACCAACAAACATGCATATATATTTTTAACGAACCTATTCCGGGTTACTTTATTTGCATTTAGTGTTATTTTTGGGGGTTTTTTTTTGTTTTGTTTTGCTTTGTTTTTTATCAGCTGCAAGAAGAGAAAAGTATTTTTGTCAGCAAGAGAAAACAAAAACAAGTGCGAACAATGATTTGGAGAAGCCAAAATCAAACAAGTCAGAACTTGAAATATCCGGGAAGTCTTTCGAAAAAGAGGACAAAAAATATGACACCGAAATCCGAAGACGCATTAGAATAGCGAAATATACCTTTCCCCAAAGAATAGATAAATAAATAAACGATGTTTTGGGAAACCGGGAAATATAATTAGAAACAAACGTTGGTGCAACTATTCATGCGCACGTGACATGGATCCTGGGAATTCTTAATTTTATTTATTTATTTTTTTTAATCGAGCCGATTTGATTTTGATTCTTTATTTTTTTGTTTTTATTTCCAGAGAAGAAAGAATCTAAACGAAATCGGCAAAATTAGAAAAAAATTAAAATAAAATAAAATAAAATTGAAAATTCCCAGCATCCCACGTTCGTGTGCATATGTAATCACACCAACATAGCAAATTCAGTCCGATGAGACGTGGAGAGCCATGATCGCCTACGTCCTGAAGGGACAAGGCACATAGAAGAAGAAGAAGAAGTCTTGAAGAACAAAACGCGTCTTTTTTTGTTTTTTTTACAGTTTATCATACATTTTTATCGTATATTGTTCTTGATATATAAAAAAAAATTCTATATCATTATCTCATGACAAACAAGAAAAAATCGCGGAAGTGTTAAGCAATGTCAATTGTCATATAAGTCAGTGTATTCTGAACAATTTCCTCACATTTGAAAGAAGAAAAGATCCGGGGGCAAAAAAGTAGTTCTACAGAAAGATGCTGAGAATACCACGTAAAGAGCTTGTAATCAACGGAGGAGGAAAATGGAAATCACAAGGACACTTCATTCAGAATCAGAATGAGACAAGTGAGATTTCTTGGACACATCATGAAGACGGGGGATTTAGAGTAATTGACCTTTAGCAAGCATATCGAAGGCGTAAGTGTCTTGGGAAGACAGCGAAACACCTATCTAATGAACGTGTGTAAAAACATGGAGGAATGGAGGGTCGAAGGAATTGTTGGTTGATTTTGTTTCGCGGCATACGGGTTATTCAATGTCGGAATCTACATATTGAACAGATAAATATATTTTGAACGAAATCATATACCTTCGACTAAAGATAAAATGCATTGTATGTATCAGTTTGCTTGAAATATGTAGTATTGGTCAGTTTGCTATATATATGGCTCGTAAGTTGGTTGATTTTGTTTAGCGGCATATTAGCCTGTATCGGTTATTTAATGCCGAAATTTAAATATTTTACACCTAATTTTTTTTGTTGTTTATTTGTTTTTATAATCGTTTCACCACAAGCAAAGCTGTACCGCCACTGATGCACAGGGGGCTAAATAAAAGTTTAGTCAGGAGGAGAGTGAAGAGAAAGACGAAACAGTTATAGGGGTGTCAGAAAAAGGACAAGACAAGGATAGAAATACAGCTGTGAAGACAGTTTCGAAGGTAGAGAGAAAGGAAAAGAACAAGATATACGGGGTTATGTAGAAAGGACTGAAGTCAAGTGGGTAAGGTATGGGAATTGATATTGCTCTTAAATTCCTGGATTTCGTAGCCGTCAGGAAAGCAAGTATATGGAAGGGAGATGCTTTCAACGACAGTTATCTCGTACATAATTTTGCATTTGCAAAGGAAATGTATGTTTTTTAGATGTAAAGTTGTAATTTGATAAAATGAATTGTTTGTAATTTTACTATAAAAATGAATTTTTATAATTTATTGAGCTGCATTATTATTTTTCTATAAATATCTATTGTTGGTTATTTTACAAAAA
Organism: Ascarosepion bandense; assembly: GCA_037127315.1. NCBI lineage: Eukaryota > Metazoa > Mollusca > Cephalopoda > Sepiida > Sepiidae > Ascarosepion > Ascarosepion bandense. Next base: position 4,646,125 of record JBBBDQ010000423.1, on the reverse strand, counting down.
TTATACTGTCGAATTTTCTTTAGGAGTTTTCCTCTTTGCCCATCAGTCAATAAAGTGACATAGGTGATACATGACTGATTGTGCAGAAGATTTTCCCGTAGTAGGCTGTCATTATATTCTGCGGTAGACTGGTTGCCAAAACCTAATCTTTTTTGCTATTTAACGCATGTGCAGTGGATATCAGCTTCGAACAAGAAATCGGGGAGCCGAGTTCGAATTCCAGCTGAATTCATTGCATTCGCTTACGCGCAAATACCCTTGGGAAAGGTATTAATCCGCCTATTATTTCCAGTTATGGGTTAAATAACAGGACAGATTGGGTTCTATATCCTTGGTCGGCAACCAGTCTACCGCAGAAAGCAATGGCAACCTACTGCGGGATAATCTTCTGCCCAGTCAGTCATGTCTCTTTCGAGACATGATCGCCCAAGCGTGTATCACGTATGGCACTTAACTAACTGACTGAACGCATAACTGGATAGAGAAGAGACGGATTAATATCTTTTCCAGGGTTATTTGAGCGTAAGTGAATACAACGAATTCAAATGGAATTTGAACTCGGCTCTTCGCTTTCTCGTTCGAAGCTGATATCCACTGCACCGCATCGAACATCACACATACCCGGGACAAATATCTACAACGTGACGTTTCATGGAAAAAAGTTGCTTCAGTGAAACTTACATCTCACTAATGAAATACTAAGAGAGTGAAGGTGATTCGCTGCAATGTGCCTGGCTTGGTGGGTCCACACCGTGGAGCTCAGTAATGTCGTAGGTCTTCATGGAAATAGCAATAGAGCAGCGAGATGCTTCCGGTGATTCGTCTGCTGAAAAATGGATTCTAGTATCCATGTAGTGCTCCATTTACGCCCTGATGTTGTCTCTTGTAAAGGTAGGAAGAGCCAGGTACTTACTAGAACGGTATAGTGAACCGACCATTTTCCCACCATCTTTAGTGGTGTTAGCCATTCTTCGTTTCGGCAACAAGACCTATTTCTGGCTGGTTAGATATATATATATTTTTAATCATATCACCCCGAGAAAGGCGGTAACGCCACTGATGCGCAAGTGGCTACGTAAGAGTGAAAAGATTGGAAAAGAGAAAGCCGGAAACCACATCCTAAACAGGGAACAAGGGATGAGCCTCTTCACATGTTCAATAGACGAGGGTGGAGTGTGAACCGGGCTACAGTTTAGTCTATCTACTCCAATTGAAAAAAAAAAAGAAAAAAAGAAAAGAGTATTGGAAAAGAGAAAGCCGGAAACCACATCCTAAACAGGAAACAAGGGATGAGCTTCTTCACCTGTTCAATAGACGAAGGTGGAATGTGAACCGGGCGATAGTTGAGTCTATCGCATCCAACATGCGCCCATTTAAGTAAAAATGGATGAGAAGGAAAAGTATCGTCTTTTTAAATGCTTTTTTTGATTAGTTGCATTCGTTTTAAAATCAGTCTTTTCATTAGCCGGAAAATAAACCAAAAGAAACCAGTATGGTCATGTCTGTCTATATTTCTGAGATGAGGCATTGTAACTATTCAGTCTATTTATATCATTTGAATTGTTGTTCTAATCTTTATTGCCATATTCACGAACTTTCAGCTGTTGTACGCTCCGACCTTCTTCAGGATCTGTCTATATTCCTGAGATGAGCTACTGTAACTACTTATTCTATTTACACCATTTGCACAATTACAATAATCTTTATTGCTATATAAACAAAGTTTCGACGTTGTACACCCCGGCCTTCTTCAGTATCTTAATCTTTCTGAAACGAGATGTTGTAACTATTCTCTCTATTCACATCATTTTGACTGTTGTCCACATCTTTATTGCAATACTCATGAAGTTTCGGCCGATAAATTTCGAAGTTTCCAATCTTGATATTCTTTGGGATTCCGAACCGGACCCTTTCTCTTGGAGTCTTATTTCTCGTGTCATACTTTTTTGCTTGGTGGGGATACCTCAGTTTCAGTTATTTTCATTTAATAAATTTTTGTTCCTTCTGCTGTGGCCATGTATTGAACTCACATCACTTTGGGTCATGTCACATTTTGTATTTTCCAGCCACACGGTTTGATCCACTGGACCATATGCCCTTGGCTGAGTTGCTACTATAGTAAGTGAAATATCAAAACAAAAAGACATGCCACGAAAAATTAGAACAATCTACCCCAGTGGACAAAATAAAATTTCAACCTATATCACCTGAAGAAGGTCGAAATGTACAACGGTCGAAACGATGTAAATAGTGTAAACAGTATGCTCATTTAGATAATTTTATGCCAGTGTGTATATCTTAGATTCTTTTGCCGGATTTTCTTTGTTAGATTGCCTACAAATACTTTGATCTTCTTCAGGAAAGTTAAGATTGAAAACTTCTAAACTATATTGATCGTTGAATTTAGATGAAATTTAATGGGTCTTTGTCTGCTTGGCTTGTAAATATTCACACAGAACGATCGATTTTCACCGACATTAAGAGTCGTTTACACTATTTACATTATTCAGACTATTGTCCTCATCTTTGTTGCCATTTGTACGACATTCCGGTTGTTGTACGCTCCGGCCTTCTTCAGAAATTTCGAACCGAGCCCTTCGATACAATCGCTGGGTATATCATCCTAATTCCTTGCGTAGAGCCTCTTCTGATAGTCACGAGTTATCTTCCTCTAACTTTCTAAGTTACTTGTTCAGCACTGTTGTAGCCTGGTATTGAACTCACAACTCTGGGTCAAGTCACAGAAACTAACCAATATCTATATCCACTGGGTCATGTTATCTGAGGGACCCTTCCGTAGAGCCTTCTTTGGTAGTCATGTGTTATCTCCCTCTAACCCTTTAAGTTACTTGGTCACCACTGCTGTGTCCTGGTATTGAAATTACAACTCGTTGGGTCAAGGAACAGGAACTAACCAACGTCTATATCCACAAGGAATGTGGATGATATACCCCAGTGATGCTAATAAAGGGTTCGGTTCAAAATTCCCAGCACCTGACATTCTCTAACATCATTTGGAAGGAGTTAGAATGCTTTTTTAATTTCATGTTGGACACAATACTAAACAGGTTTTTCTCAAATGAATCCAAGAACTTGCAAAGTGGTGGCATTTTCCGAGACTTCAGATTATAGGTATCCACGTTGTGGTATTCGATGTCGGGAGGAATAGGTAGAAGTGCTCTTTCCAACGCAGTCTCTTTACAAAATCATTGATTTTATCAGGGAGGGAAATGTTGAATGAATGCAGACTTGGGTAAGGAATATTTTCCAAGGAGTACTCCGGGCAGAATCTATTCATCGTTGGACAGAATCTATCCATGATAGGTTAGTGAGAGAAATCTTGAATTCACAAAGGATTAAATCCGAGAGAGCTCAACTACGATTATAGGAGCAACAGCAGTAAAATAACCAGAAGAAGATTGGGAAATATTCCTCAGGTATCATTAACCAAACTACTCAATATACATATTATAAAAAACACATGAACTACAAGGTAACCAAAAAAAGTTCTGTCCGTTTTTAAAGGAAAAAAAGAAAACGCTTCACAGTATGTGTAACTTATATTTAGTCTTTGAAGTAATCGCCATCGGCATCCAGCACCTTCTGCCAACGTTTCTTCAGCTGTTCAATACCCTTGCGGTAGAACTCGGGGTTTTTGACGCAAAAAAAACCGTGAGGGCTTTGAGCAAGTCTGCTTCATTGGTGAAGGTTTTCCAACGAAGATAATTATCCAGGGAGTTGAAGAGGTGGTAATCGGATGGCGCAAGGTCAGGTGGATAAGGTGGATGGCACAAAGTCTCCCACCCAAGTTGCTGTATGGGATCCCTGACCACTTGCGCGACATGCGGCCTGGCGTTGTCATGGAGGAAAAGCACACCTTTGCGATTCACTACTGCTGGCTTCTTCTGGCGCAATGCTTGTTGCACACGTTTTAATTGCTGTGAGTATAGGACTCAAGTGACCGTTTGGCCTGTTGGTAGCAGTTCATAATGAACCACTTAACGACCTGTCCACCAAGCACAAAGCATAATCTTGCGTGGGTGCATAGGCGGTCTTGCGGTGTGAGGGACAGCATCCTGAGGAGACAACCAATGTCTGGAACGCTTGGAAGTTTTGTACAGAACCCACTTTTCATCACTGGTAAGAACTCGATTGGATAAGGATGCGGTACGGTGGCGAGAAAGCAGCGATATGCAGGCTGCCACTTGTTGTCTCTTATGGACCTCCAACAGCGTTTGTGGAACCCACTTGCTCAGTTTGTACGTCTTACCTAGGCAGTGCAGGTGAAGTCTAACTGTTTCATCGGATACGTTGAACTGTCTTGCAAGTTCACCACACGTTAGACTACTGTCCTCTTCAATGGCCGCCTCCAGGCGCTGTCATTCAAAATCTGTGGCGCATCTTGGAGAGACAAATCTCCCGACTTGAATTTTCGAAACCAACGCCTTGCAGTAGGTTCATCCACAACACTATCCCCAAACACTTGACATATGCGGCGACTTGATAAAGCTGCTAATAATCCCAGTTTGAAGTCGTAAAGCAAAAAGCTCCGAACGAGATCTCTAGACACTTCCAACATTCTCACAGCTGTCCGGATTATAACTGATGGCCGGGCACGGTGCGCGTGTTTTTTATAACGTCTGATGTTCCTACTTCCAGATGTCCGAATTTGAAAACAATTGCTACACGCATTTTGTGTATATTTCAACTTCATTCAATGACTAATAAAAAAACGGAGAGAACTTTTTTTGGTTACTTTGTATATTTAGTTATATATATATATATATATATATATATATATATATACAAGCATACCACCCCGTCAAAAAGACATGATTTAGGACGCCTGTAGACCAAATAAAGGGTTCGATTCGAAATTCCAGCGTATATCAACTGAAGAAGGCCGGAGCTTAAAACGGCTGAAACGACGTGAATATGCCAATGAAGATGCAGACAAGAGTTCGAATAAATAATGTAAATAACTACAATACCTTATCCCACAAATAAAAACAAATATTTTCTGATGAGATTGTGTAAATGTTTGCCAGGAGAGTGATTAGTAGTGGTAGCAGAGGGACAAAACTTACTCAGTTCTCGATCCTTAAAGCAGCGTTGTTTTTAATTTTCACAAATAATGACCTTCGCGATGCCATTTGTTCTCGACTCGGTATGTATGCTAATGACACAAGAATTTACTCCTGTTATAATGGTAAGTCTGATTGATTCGATCAGGTCAGTTTTTCAGCTAGTCCCAAATGTAATCCACAATCTGTTGTTAAACGAGTGGGTTGTTAATTTCAACGACTCAAAAACAAACTGCTCACTTTTAATCGTCTGAGAAATCACTTTTGAAACCATAAGTTCTATGCTAATAAAGTAATAAGTAATAAGTTCTATGCTTCTCAACTATGGAATTCTCTTCTCTCGCTCCTTGCTTCTCAATAAACTTTGGTCATCAAAAATTTAAGCGCAATGTTAACCGTTGTTGTGGTGCGGTGGATATCGGCTCAGAACGACAAATCAGTGAGCCGACTTCGAATTCCAGTTGAATTCATGGCATTCACTTGGGAAATGTATTTTCCTTCCAGTTTTGGGTTACATAACAGGACAGATTGGGTTCTATAGCCTTGGCTGGCAACCAGTCTACTGCAGAAAGCAATGGCAACTTACTGCACGATAATCTTCTGCCCAGTCAGTCATGTCTCTTTCGAGACATGATCGCTCAAAATGTGTATCACGTATGGCACTTAACTGACTGTACCTTCTTAATTCTTATTCCTTTTTCGTCCTTATTCCTTAATAATAGTTTTTCTAGTATTCTCTAACACTTATTAAACTATTGGATGCTAGTGGCTTTATTGCCTTTCCTGGGGTGAAATGATTAAAAAAATGTCCTGAAGCGATAAAGACATGTTTTGCGAGAGTATTTGCATGTAGTATCTCTAACTTGACTGGGATTCAAATACGGTTCTCCGATTACTCGATCCGCTTCGCTTTCAATTACACTAACGTCCTCTCCACTCCGTCGTTACATACACGTATATTTAATAGATCATGACGACATGTTTCAACTCGAAACCTGTATCCGGATCCTGTCTTTTTTATTCTTTTTCGGCTGCCATTCGATGCGTAATTGAACGATTTAAAACCGAGTGATTTAGTACCACACAATTCTCTTTGGTAAAATATAAACCTGATTCTCAACTGTCTACTCCCCCTCCCCCCTCTCTCTCTCTATTTCTTATATACAGGGTGGGATGGATAAATTGTCGTCTAAATTACACAGAAAATTAAAATAATACTGGTATCTTATTTTAACAGATATCAATTAAGAGCCATACGTGATACATGCTTGGGCGATCATACCTGCAGTAGGTTTATATTACTTTCTGCAGTAGACTGTTCGCCAGGTAATGTTATAGAACACATGAATAATACCTTTCTCAAGGGTAATTGTGCGTATGAACGAATTAGAGTGGAATTTGAACGCGGCTCTCCGATTTCTTCATCTGAGCAGATATTCACTGCACCACAAGGCATATACAAAAATGACGCAAAAATATCATGAACTCTTAAAGAGTTAATGTGTTCTAAGAAATCGCTATTGGCTTCAACTTGAGACGACTTCGCAATCTCCTACGACTTTTCTGGTCCATCTCCTTGTTAAAGTTAGTGGATGATGCCATAATTTTTGCATTCAGTTCATCTTTGGTGTTAAAAGGAGTTTTGTCGGTCTTTCACTGAACTGCGCTTATAATAATTAAGAGTATTGCAGTCTGGGGAGTTTAGTGGCCAGATATAAGGCGCAGTGCGGTCTCAGTTTGACGGCCATGACATGGTTCTCCTGCTTGGGACGCATCGTTACCAGACATAGGGTCTTCTAGCAGCCACCGACTTGACCCAAGGCAGCACTATCTCCTCAAGACATTTCCAGGCCACTGTGTTGAATCTGATGCCCTATGGTAAGATGAATGGAAGCATAACATCGCATCACTAGTGATCACTCAAAACACATTCGTAATCACCATTAAACTCATCCAACTCTTTACGAATCCTCTGCACTGTCCTCTGATTGACACCCAAACGCTCTGTATTGGAACTTACAGTGAGAATGCCAAAAAGTACAGCATGCCATTTCGAAATATCTGGCAGAATGTTTTGCGTCATGTTGCTCTTTTTGTCATAGACGGTGTCCAACTGACCCTGCTATACTGTAGAATCGACAAAATCGAAAGTAAAGCAACACGCATGCGCAAAAAATGAAATATAAAATAGTGGCAATTTACCCTTCACACACACTATATATATATATATATATATATATATATATATATTTCCAAAAATATGTTGAAATACAAAAGTGATCCTTCCTGAAAAAAATGACCAATTAAGGAGATACCTCAAGGAGTTTAATTAAAAAGAATTTTTCGTAAAACTACATCGAAAGCGTTAAGCGTTGGTAACGTAACAAATCAGACCATTGGTGTCAGCCTTACAACTGTCAGTCGTGTCATCAAAGCGAAGAAACAAACTGGGTTCATTAGTCCAAAGAAAATGCGGTCGGGAGAGACAAAAAAAAGAACGCCAAGAGACTACGTATACCTGATCAGAAAAAGTGTGAAAGATCCTAAGAAGACATTATTTGCTTTGTTTCAATTAATTTGCACAAGGGCATATATATATATATATATATATATATATATATATATAATTTATCTGTTTAAACATTATTTTTTATGGATACCCGAATTTGAGTAGATACTCTGTTTATTATTATTAAACCGTATATTTATTTAAAATTACCGACTGAAAGATGCATATTTTCTAAGATTTCCCAATTATTAAGGCCAGTATATATATATATATATATATATATATATATATATATATATGTGTGTGTGTGTGTGTGTGTGTGTGTGTGTGTGTGTGTGTGTGTGTGTGTGCAATAGTAAGAGAAGTATTGTTTACACCAGTAGATTGTTATTTCAAAAAGAGTTCAATGCATAATAAAAAAAAAAAACTTAATATGCAGACTCATTCCACGTGTAGTTCCAAGAAGGGAAAGAGAGAATTCAGTTTTTTTTTTCTCTCATCATGGCTGAGGCGGAAGTGACACACAGCGTTTCTGATTGGTCGCTTGCTATTTCATGACCGGCAGTGTTAGTTATAAATTTGTTGTGGTGCGCTTGGTGATTTCTGGATCGCTTGCTGGAATAGCACTGTTCCTGTAGTGTCTCTTGGGGGAACAAGTATGAAACTTGTTATGACCCCAAGGCATAACATCACTGATGAGGCGATCCTGTGCACTCGTAAGAGTGTATTCTTGACATACTGACAAATTGTGCCAAAATTGCTGTTTTTCTGTAGTTTACGAGTAGAAAGTCATTTTATGTCTGTGTGACACGATAACTAGGCGTATATTAAGGTGCTTTGTAAAATATGTATTTTATTATTAATTAATAATTTTATTATTAGATTAAAATAGAAAATGGTTAAGAATAGAAAATAGATTAAAAACATGTTTTGTTTTAACAAAAGTGAAAAAGAAGAGAAAAAATAAATAAATAAACGCTTTTTCTTTTATGAGGAAAATTGTGGAAGAGAAAAGGGTATCAGATTACTGTTTTAAATCCTACCACTCTTCCGGTAAATATTTGACTCTTGACTCGGTGATTTAATGTGATAAGAGATAAAGTTCAGAAAATAATTTTTTTTTTTTGAATGACCAGGTCAAAGGCTGTCTTTTGCTGTATCTTAACCACACATTAAGAATTTTCCGGCGGAAGCTTTATTAAGATAAAAAAAGATTACAAAAAAAATTCTGGAAAAAAAATACTAAGGCTAAGTACGACAGACTGGATGTCTGCGGGATATTTACACATCAAAAGAAGGAAAATTTAAGTGCCCTGAAATTTCGGACTTGCAGTCGCCAATTGCTTATCAACCGGTGGTTTAAAGCATTTCCGGATTTCCGGATTTCCGGATTTCCGGATTAATTTTAAATAAATAGAGTCAGTCAGTTAGTTAGTTTCGATTTTAGTCCCGCCGGGCGTGTGCTTGAAGTAGAACCTCCGTTCGTCTTGTTTCGGTCAGTTCGGATTTGTTGATCTCCATTAATTAGAGTTAGAGCTGTGTGTCACATTCACCTGCCCCAACCGAAAAGGCTAACTCTAAACAAAATAAAGCATCCTTTCAACTCATCCAAGTTGTGGAAGTTCGTTCCTTATAGTTTAATCTTGTACCCCCAGCTTGAGGCTCCGACATTTTCAACAAACTCCCGGCAAACATCACAGCGTGGAGAACGGCCGCCGGAGAAATTGTTCGGACCGTCCGTTGGGGTGTTACATCTGTAGGTCAGCAGTTTTTTTTTTGTTGTTTTTTTGTTTTTTGTTTTTCTTTTTTTTGTCATAAAGTTCGTTCTTTGGACACTTTTTGACGGATGTAATTTAATATCTTTATATATAACTTTCTGCTTGATGAATTTTGTAGGATTTGCAGGTGATTAATTATTTTTTGTGTTGACCTCTTTTTGGTGTGCTTAATTGTTGTAAGGTTTGTCTCTTAAGTGATGTATGATTTGCTTAACAGTTTTTTATCATTTTAGGTCGACTCAACACAGTTAAAAGAGGCCAACCTAAAATGATAAAAAGAGGTCAACTCACTATAGAGCAATTAAGCAGACAAACAATTAAGCATGCTAAAAAGAAGCCAGCCAAAAAGCTGCTTATTAACATGTTGCCTGTATTATCTGGTCTGATATGTGGCAGGTAAATCCCCGTGTGGTTGTGGTTCTGGTATATCCTATGTAATATGTTTTGTGTTTCCTAATTACAGAAAAACATTCACACTCATGCAAACGTATACTCATACAACGCTTATACGCATAGACACATATTGTCTACGCCACTACACTTACTAGTTCTACGAAACTCACCAAATGTTTATTCCTACTCTGATGATGACTTAAGAATGTCAAAGCTTGGGCCAAGTTTCTTCCGAAATTAACTTTGGACACTTTTTTACGGGGTTTCCTCCATATCCGTGATGGATTATTCATAATTTGGAAAAGTGGGCCAATAAAATTGACACAAAATGTCTGTTGTTTTTCCGGGTCATAAAAGACCGCGACGGGTACAAACTGCAAGTAGAGTGTGAGAAGAAGAGAGCGACTGACTCTACGCCATTACATGGGAGTGACGGAAGCTTTCTTCTCACGACGGACGCATACGTCCTATACAAAGACAGCGTCTTCATAAGTGTTATTCGTGTACATGTATTTGGTTTATTGTACTAGCGTATAATAAATCTCTATTTATATATACTCAGTGTTAAGAGTATTTCTTACACTATTCTTTTCTCTTATATATATATATATATATATATATATATATATATAAGTTACCAATTTGATAAATAGTAATATCGCATGAAAAGAGAGGAGAGATTGATTATGCATTTCGTCACTTAAGACTACATCAGATACAAGACGAAAGAGAGAATATTATGCTCGTGTGTATTTGTATTCGTTTAAAAAACACACACGTGTTTTTAATTTTTAAATCTAGTATTTGTTTTATTCACTACAACCATCAGTAGTAGGATGACAGAATGCACGGCTGTCTGCAAATAAACGTCCCAATTTGCAAATTGCAAATTAAAGATACAAAAATGAAATAAAAAAGGAAAATGAAACCAGCAAAGCAGAACCGCCACTAACAAGCAAGGGGGGTTACAGTGAAAGATAAGGCGAAATACGGTGGGTATTGAGGAAAGAATAACCGAAAAAAGAAAGGTTTCAAGAAGATAGACGATGGCAGGTTACGTTGAGTTTATATTTTTGAAGATTGTAGCTATCAGGGAAGCAAGTAAACGGAAGGAAATTCCACTTAAGCAGTGCGGGGGGGGGTGCGAGGAAAGAAAACTAGAAGTTGCGGTTACATTTAACTATGTCAACAGTAAAAGGGTAGGACCTAGATGCCGACCTAGTAGCGTGCTTAAATTCATGTGGCCGGGTCACCAATGGCCGGGTCACCAATGTGGCCGGGTCACCAATGGCCGGGTCACCAATGTGGCCGGGTCACCAATGAAAACAAGCTCGTCAAAAGGCCGACGAAATACAAATGCATTCAAAATATATTTAATTGGATTCATAAAATTGAGTTCAAGATATTTAGATTTCAGCATTAAATAACCTATAGAGGTTGATATGTCTCTAAACAAAATCAATCAAAATCAACCAACCCTAATAATGCATCTCGTTTTAGTAGTCTTTCACAAGCAGTAACTCTTTGTGTTTTAGTGGCTTTATTGGCTTCTCGGAACGAGAAACCGGGGAGCCGAGTTCGAATTCCAGTTGAATTCATTGCATTCACTTACGCGCAAATACCCTTGGGAAAGGTATTAATCCGTCTCTTCCTTCCAGTTATGGGTTAAATACCAGGACAGATTGGGTTCTATAGCCTTGGTCGGCAACCAGTCTACCGCAGAAAGCAATGGCAACCTACTGCGGGATAATCTTCTGCCCAGTCAGTTATGTCTCTTGCGAGATATGATCGCCCAAACCTGTATCACGTATGGCACTTAACTGACTGACTGACTGAATATAATAGTTGGAATAATGATTAAAGCTTCAAATTGGTCATAAAGTGGGGGATCAGTTTATTACTTCATAACAATAGGAAACCGATCCCCCAATGATGACTACATAATAAAATAACACATTTCTTTCCCCTCTGGCTATGAGTCAAATAACAGGACAGATTGGGTTCTATAGCCTTGGTCGCAACCAGTCTACCGCAGAAAGCAATGGCAACTTACTGCTGGATAATCTTCTGCTCAGTCAGTCATGTCTCTTTCTAGACATGATCGCCCAAGCCTGTATCACGTATGGCACTTAACTGACTGACAAGGTAAAACTATAAAAAGAAATGTAGTAAACAAATAAGAAAATGGGTTAAATTTACTGCTTTCATTGGAACTTTCTCTCCTCCTTAAAATAACGATTTCTGATGAAACTACAATAAAGATAGCAAAACGTGTCAAATTCATGAAGGTTTTCCTATTTGTTCCTGATATATATATATATATATATATATATATATATATATATATATATATCAGGAACAAATATATATATATAAAACCACTGCTAGGAAGGTTGAACCACTGTGTCGTGCCAGGATGTTTCTTCCGTCTGAATCCATCTTGCACATATACAAGCAACTATCCGTCCGTGCATGAAATACTGGTGTCATATATGGCCAGGCGCCCCCGCTGTTCATCTCAGTGTTGTCGACAGGCTCCAAAGGAGAATCAGTAATGTGATAGGTACCGACCTGGCGGCTCGACTCCAGCCACTTTCTCACCGATGGGATGTGTCTTTCCTTCTGTCTGTTCTATAAATATTTTCATGGCTTCTGCTCCGACGAACTTAAGTCACTGTTGCCCCTGCCACATGAGTTTACTCGTGCAACCAGACTGGCAACTGGGTACCACCCATTCACAGTTAGATTAACCAAATGAAGCTGACTATTCTACTCCATCATCTTCTATTCTCGCACTTACTGCCTGTGGAACTCTCTTCCATATTCTTGCTTTCCTGACGGCTACAATCTCCAGGAATTTAAATGCAATGTCAATAGCCATCTCTTAACCACTTGACACCCTGTATATCTTTTCCTTTCTCTCTATCTTTGCAACTGTCATCACACCTGTATTCCCATCTTTCTCTTGCTCTCTTCTCTGACCCCCCCACCTGTAGCTGGTTTGTCTTTCTCTTTACTCTCCTCCTGTCAAATCTTTTACTCTTATGTAACCCCCTGCGAATCAGTGGCGTTACTGCTTTGCTTGGGGTGAAAGGATAAAAAAAAATACCGTATTTTCCGGTTTACAATACGCTGCGGCCTGATAGACGCACCCTAATATTAGAAAGAAATTTCTCGAAAAACAAAGTCATTCTTAACATATTCACCATGCATCTCTCACATACAGGCGTCATTTATTATTGTTTACATTAATCACTCGTCCAGTTTTGTTTGTATGGCACTGGTATACTCATTGGTAGTTAGTAATTATACTATACGTCTTTCATTGTTCAATGGTAGCTTTATTTTCATAAAAAAATATATGCATGTAAAAACATTAAACAATTAAAGAAATTTTTATTTATCCTGAAATCCTCAAAATTCGTCACTGCTGGTTTCGTGTAAAAGCTCTAAACTATCATCTGTAGACTCGTCACTACTGTCAGCCATGTACAATAAATGATCCTCATTACCATTGATCCATGTCATAGTGGTAACCATGGTGGTAACTGAGACTCTTTCTTTTTTTTTTCTTTTTTTTTTTAATCGTTTCACCCTGTTGTGGTTGAACATCCTGTCCTACCCCGCAATGGGTATGGCCCGGGTCATAAAAGACCGCGACGGGACTAAACTGCAAGTAGAATGTGAGAAGAAGAGAGCGACTGACTCTACGTCATTACATGGGAGTGACGGAAGCTTTCTTCTCACGACGGACGCATACGTCCTATACAAAGACAGTGCCTTCATAAGTGTTATTCGTGTACATGTATTTGGTTTATTGTACTAACGTATAATAAATCTCTATTTATATATACTCAGTGTTAAGAGTATTTCTTACACTATTCTTTTCTCTGTTTATCCCCAACCCTCGGGATAAAACACACACCAAGCAAGGCGGTACCACTACCGATGTGCAGGGGCTACATAAGAGAGTAAAATTTTAGGCCGGAGAAGAGTGAATAGAAAGAAGAACCAGTTACAGAGGATGTCAGTGAATGATGGGAACTAGCGAACCACAAACTGGTGATTATGGTCGGTCTGGTGTAAGCTGGTTTATGACAACATATATATCACAAAAATTCAATAAGTATTATTGATGAAAGCCCTTGCAAAATAAAAGCGCTTGATATCAATACGTTGGTAAAACCAGATTAACCACAAAACACTTCAGCTAAAATGTTAACGCGGGAAAATGATCGCCAGTCAATTGAATTAAGAGGCCTGGTTCGTTGTTCGTTGTTCAGGTGAGTCTTTATAGATATAAAGACTCACCTGAACGTAACATTTATCCATCATTGAGTACAAATATTTGTTTCCATGCTTACATTTATTCGCTGTTCAGTGTAATACTTGATTTTCAATGATGTTTTAGATAAATCAATGAATTGTTTGAACTACTAAATAAGCTTGATGTTTTTTGGAAATGTATTAAAGTAACGTGCGTTGTGGTGCAGTGAATATCGGCTCGGAATGAGAAATCGAGGAACCGAGTTCAAATTCCAGTTGAATTCATTGCATTCACTTATGCGCAAATACCCTTAGGAAAGGTATTAATCCGTTTCTTCCCTCCAGTTATGGGTTAAATAACAGGGCAGATTGGGTTCTATAGATTTGGCTGGCAACCGGTCTACCTCAGAAAGCAACCTACTGCCGAATAATCTTCTGCCCAGTCAGTCATGTCTTTTTCGAGACATGATCGCCCAAGCGTGTACCATGTGTGGTATTTAACTGACTGATTAGATTAACCCTGAACTTATACAGGGAGCAAAACATCTGCATATAGATAGAAAATTAATTAAATTAATACATAAAGATATAAACGGATTTAAGACACGGGTGTAACTTCTCATCGGTTTTATCCAAACGTTGCAGTGAAATTCGAAGGTGCATTGCAATAGCGAAATATGCTTTTCAAAAGCTAATTTTATGAATATGAGCGCAATACTAGTTTGGCGGATAGGTCTTATTAATTTGCAGTTAAATTGGCCAGATATAACTGCAGATTGTATGCTATGAATTTCTTTTTTTTTTTTTTGTACTTCTCGTTTGTGGAACTCTTTGCCACCTTCATAATTTCCAGCTAACTTAGATCTTCAAGAATTGAAATGTCATGTCATTTGTTATCTACAGTCTTGATGACTATCTACTCTAGTTTCCCTCTAATGTTTCTCTTTCTTTCTTGTTATTTCAAACTTTTTAGTGTTTCGTGCCAACGTCCAAAGAGTCTGAGCTTCAGGACCATGGATTAGTTTTAAAGCTTTCATTACACCCGAGCAACGCCGGGCTATACTGCTAGTATCCTATTAAACTGCACTTCTTACCTCTTCCTCCCCTTACGTCCATCATCTTAGGTTCGTTGGCCTTGTATCGGGTGAACAATTAGTAAAAATATATGTATATAGAAAATGTATCGAAGTGTAGCATAATTGTTGAAAGTGGGAAGATTTTGTTGCGCCAATATTTTAGGTGGGTCAGCTTTGATTAATATTCTGGCGAGGTACATTCTTCTGATCCACCACTTCAGATCTTCACAGCTAGGACGCGCTATGCAACGTACAACGTCAAATTATCCTCATTCCCCCACCCCGTATTCGTTTGGTAAGGAAGAATTTTCAATCAGACAGTTCTTCTCTAGAACTGTCACTTTGTTGAATAAACTCCCGAGGGGATGCTTTCTCGATAATTACAATCCGTTCAAGTCTTTGGTCTATCGTTATGTTACGCATCCTCATGATATGCATCTCTTACCACCCCCTTTTACGCCCATGTTTGGTAGTTTTTCCTTGAGTGGCTCTTGGGCCTTGTATTGGTTGAAAGCTAGTATAATAAAGTTATTGGTCTTCCATATATACTCAGTAAATCAGTAGGTACTACTTATTTTAGTTTCTTACTATATCAATTGCGTTGAGGTGCAATTGATATCACCTCGGAACGACAAATCGGGGTACCGAGTTCGAATTCCAATTGAATTCCTTGCATTCACTTACGCGCAGATACCCTTAGGAAAGGTAATAATCCATCTCTACCCTCTAGTTATGTGTTAAATAACAAGACAGATTAGGTTCTATAGCCTTGGTTGGCAACCAGTCTACCGCAGAAAGCAATGGAAACCAACTGCGGAATAATCTTCTGCTCTTTCGATACATGATCGCCCAAAGCGTGTATTACATATAGCACTTAACTGACTGACTGTATCATTGATTTCTCTCGGCCATATTGTTAGAAAGCTTTTGTTAATACTTAAGTGTTTTCAGACGATTGGGAATCGTGGATTTCTGATTAAACAAATCCCCTTGCCCCAAATGGCGGACAAAATGGCATTTGTTGAAGAACCTGACGCAGAGAGACTTGCTTTTAGTTGGGATGATCTGATTACATAGTTTTGACATTCCCCGGTCTTTTTGATTCCTTGCATTTTGGTTGTGGCCATGTTCCAAGAAGACGGCCTAACGTCTTCACAAATGTCAGCTTCGGTTTACACTTATGGCAATCCTTGGCATTGCACAGTCGCAATGTCATTAGTTTTGGGTTAGTGTGCGTGAACGCACACACTCACACACACACACACACACATATATATATATGTATATATATATATATATATATAATATGAGTTGTGTGCTTGCGTGTGTATTATTATAGAAAAGCATATGAAAGAAGTAATAATAATAATAATAATAATAATAATAGTAAAGGAGAACTTGCAGGCAAATATTATACATAATAATGTGGATCCAAAATGCTGGTTCTGCTCAAGAAACAATAGCCCATCTAATATTCTGTACTTGCCCCAAATGAATATAAAAATCGTCACGATAGAATGGACCAATATTTACACTGGACAATGTGCAAACACTATGGAAAATATGTAAACAAACACTGGTATGAACATCACCCAGCACAGGTTACAGAAATAGATAATATCACCATTGTATGGGATTGCATCATCTACAGAGACAGACAAATTGAAGCAAATAAGCCGAACATTATTGTTAAAAACCAAAAAGAAAAAACTTGCTTATCAATTGATATGGCTTGTCCAGCTGATTGTAACATAGCAACCAAGGAATTCGAAAAACTATCAAAATATATAGAGACCTGGGAACAACAGCAATTTAAAGGTGGCTCCATGCTTCTCAAAACTTCCCAATCAGAGACCTTGTTGCCGGATACAGTTTACCATCATACCCAGGACCAATATATCTTTGTATTATTTCGAACTATTGTTCTCATTTTGGTTGATATAAATGTTATTATAGAAACAACGTTTCAACCAAGACCACTCTGGTCATAATCAGGTGTCCATTTTGGCCGGTATGGATTATTTGTTGATTATTGTAATATATCCGTTGATAATCCATATCAATCAATCAAGGGACACTCGTTGATAACCATAGGGTACTTGGTCGAAAAGTTATGTCTATAATAACATCTATATCAACCGAGATCAGAACAAT
This sequence comes from Ascarosepion bandense, assembly GCA_037127315.1. Classification (NCBI taxonomy): domain Eukaryota; kingdom Metazoa; phylum Mollusca; class Cephalopoda; order Sepiida; family Sepiidae; genus Ascarosepion; species Ascarosepion bandense. The sequence continues at coordinate 4,628,865 of JBBBDQ010000423.1, read as the reverse complement.
AGCTTAAAATAATACGAGGATACTAACAATTACTCATCTTAGAAATGAAATACTAAATTAGTGAGTCAGTTAAGTGCCATACGTGGTACACGCTTAGGCGATCATGTGTCTTTAGAGCCATGACTGATTAGGCAGAAGATTATCTTGCAGTAGGTTGTCATTACTTTCTACGTTAAACTGGTTGCCAGCCTAGGCTTTAGAACCCAATCTGTCCTGTTATTTAACCCATAACTAGAGGGAAAAGACGGATTAGTACCTTTCCGAAGAGTATTTGTGCGTAAATGAATGCAAGGGATTCAACAGGAATTCGAAATATAGCCTTAGCTTGCAACCAGTCAACCGCAGAAAGTAATGGCAACCTACTGCGGGATAATCATGTGCCCAGTCAGTCATGTTTCTTTCGAGACATGATCGCCTAAAGCGTGTATAACGTATGGCACTTAACTGACTGACTGTACCCATAGCTGGGGGAGGAAATGGATACTTATACTTTGTAAGGGTATTTGTGTGGAAATTAATGCAATGAACTCGACTGGAATTTGAACTCTGTTGTTTGATTTCTCTACTCCGGGCAGCTATGCCTTACATCATCCACACATCCGAATCGAAAAAAATATCCGTATTAGAGTTCTTCTGTACTCACTTGCCTGTCTTCATAGAGTTCAGTAACATCTACTCAGCCTTGTTACTTTCCACCTTACAACCCCATTTCCAAAGACAAAACGTCGCAAGCACATCGCAACTCTATAGCTATTTCTAATACAAGTGTTCTGACGAGCAATATTCCCTGGTTCGACTCACCCTGGTATTATCAACTGGGGACCAGCTATGCCACACACACAAGAGTGAATCACCCGCATTTCCTTCGTATTCCATTACTAAATGCCACTCGGCAGTCTTTTTCCAAGAACTGCTGTATTGTAAAATAGACTCCCGGCAGGATGTTTTCCCAATCACTACAGTCGTGACCTCTTCACGTCTGGCATTAACCGTTATCTTTGTTGCATAATCCCATAACCTAATCTTCCCTCACACTCATACAACTCCATACAAAAATATACTACCTTGAGTGGCTCTTGTACCGTGTATTGGGTGAATATTAGTATAAAAATATGCCGGTGAATTTTGAATAACTTCCTCACTGATGAAGAGAAAAACAGAAACAATAGCTGTGATTCTACAGAAGGATGCTGAGAATGGACTGAGCAAGTAAACAATGAAGAAGTCTTAATGAAAACAGAAACAAACAGAACGCTTATATTCAGAATCCGAAAGAGTTACATGAAATTTCAAGGACATAATGAAGAAGATTTTGGAAGCATTGACATTCAAGTGATAAAAAAACAGTGGGACGACGGTCCAACTACCTGATGATCTCCTGAAAATGAAGGGTGGGACTAGGCGGCCGGGAACTTACAGTAAGAAGAAAACCATTACTAAGTGGTACTAAGTTGTAGAGAAGCAAATTCTAAAGAGACACGGCGTATAAAATGTTACCGACTCGACAAAAAAAAGCTTCGCGAAAGAGAGAGAGGAGCCCTCACAGAGATCATTCAAACACGAAGCTGCATATTGTGATTATGTCGACCAATGTAACCAGCCATATATACCGTGAACACACTGAAAGCGAAAATCCGAAGACAATACAATTTTCGGGTGAAAATCGAGCATCCATTTCGCGTATAATGTCAATAAAGACGAAAGCTTCTTTGAAAAGCTCGCGGAAATTGAACCAGACGCTTTTCCATTTGATGGTAAGGCAATAATGTATCGTATTTTGAGGTGCGAACGAATATATATAGAGATTTGCTGGACTCCTACCGGGAAATAAAGATTTCACACACAGCTGCTGTGTCCATACTGAGAGGCCTATTGCCAACGACGCTTTCGGCGGCGCCGAAACGGCTATGACTTGGATCTCGTCTTACAGACTTGATGCGTATTCAACCAAATTTTCAACTGATTTGACCGAACCTGTCCATCAGGAAATGGAAATATCTTTTCCAACGATTTCCACGACTCTATGTCTCGGTTCAATTTTTTCTCCCTCATTGTTTCCAACTGTCCCTGTCGTTCTCTCACCTTCTGACATTTTTTCCGCCTTTCTTCTTTCATCTTCTTGCTGTTCTCCCGACTTTCTCATAGTTGTTTTGTTTTCCTCTACTAAATTTCTCATTCTCGTTCTCTCACGTTTTTTTCTTTCCATTGCCTTTCTTGAGCTCGTCCTTTTTCTTTTTTCTTTTATTTCAATTCTCGTTCTCCATTTTTTTTTATTATTATACCGGCTTTCTTCTTTTTTCTTGTTCTTGTTTTATCTCATTTTTATTGTACTTCCTTTCTCGTTCCCCTTTATTTCTAACTCTAATGACTTTCTATTTTTACCACCGCCGCCATTTTGTTTTTCTTCTTTATTTTTTAATTCTACCACCGTTCTCGTTTTTTTTTCATTCCTTTGTCGTTCTTGTATTTTTTTTTCTCTTTTTCTACTGCCTTTCTCGTTCTTGTCCTTTCTTGTTTTTTTTTATTCTAACGCCTTTTACGTTTTCTATTCTACCGCCTTTATTAGTGTGTGGCACCTAGTGAGGATTGAAGATTTGCTAACTCCTGGTCCTAAAATATCTCTAAGCTATATGTATGGTTGCACTGGCCAAAAACTCACTGAGTTAGCCAGACGATCTTGAAAATAACACCACTACGTAATTAAATTCAACTAATTTTTAAAATATGACTTCGACCTAAAAATGGCTGTTTGTAAATGTCTGAAAGAAAAACTTTAATAAGATGCTTAAATTGACAAAATAAGAAAAATAAAAAACAAAACCCTGAAGATATTTTTCTCAATAGTTTTCAGAACAGTTATTATTATTATTTTGTCATTTTCATCATAATTCGATTTCTGCGAAAAGTCACACTACCTACCAAGTCTGCGGAAAGACCTAAGGCAGGTGTGGTGCGTTGTTTTGGCTGCATTTCATTTTTTTATCTCTCACAACATCACTAGCATTACGTAGACAAAGTTCTCCTTGGTGTTTGGGCTGTACTTATCATGACTATTGAGGTTTCCAGGGGTTCAAATTCGTATTTAGTGGGCACCAGTGATCTAAGTTCATCGGAGCAGAAGCTGTGAAAGTATTTATAGAAGAGACACAGGGAAGCCACGTCGCGCCGGTGGGAGAGAGACTGCATGCGGTCTGCCAAGTCGGTATCTATCACATTACAGACCCTCCTCTGAACCTTATCGAGAAACCCGAGGAGAACAGCAGGGGCACCCGACCAGATATGGCAGCAGTATTCAATGCACGGGCGGATGGTAGATTTATAAATGTGCAGGATAGATTTAGACAGAAAAAACTTCCGGGCCCTACACAGAGAACCGACTTTCATAGCAGCGGATTTAGCAATGGATTCGATATAGTCATTCCATTTAAGGTCCGCTGAAAGTGTGAGACCAAGGAGGCGTAGTGTTTTACTCTCTGGGAGGCAAGCCTGGTCCATGCTAATGGGAGGTAGGTGAGATTGTCGATTTTTTGGTGCTGTTTTGTTTCAGGGATTCATTCAATGCGTTTGAATTATTATTATTTCTTTGGATTTCTGTTGTATGCACAGTACGTTCCGGGTCCCAACCAGAGACATAAGGTCAGAAATGGCTTCATGAGATTTTCCACTAATCATTTTTGTAACAAAAAAAAAACAAAAAAAACATATACATTTTACATAGATAAAGCTCTTCATAATGTGTAAACTGTTTTTGTGAGTACAGTTTTTTGTATTTCTTTAAGGCATGGGCTACCAGGAATCTCTTCAGTGAGTCTATGGAAACCGTTTCTACTCAATCTGAGGGCTCCGAGTACAGCTGGAATTATTGTTGTCCGCATGTACCACATTTTTTTAAAATTCTTGCGAAGTCCCATAAGATTACTAGAGGTCCTATCTCTGACTGGGTCTGGGTGATATTATTAGCAGTTTATTGCAGTTTCCTTTCTGTGCTAACACTGTGCAACCTGATCTAAGATTAGTATATGGAGGGAGATAGGGGATCACCGCCCACTTTGGGATGAAGTTGAAATAATAGATAGAGAACGCCACAAGAAACTACGTAAACTTAAGGAATCAGCACATTTGCTTGGCTTTAAAAAATCTCTTAACCCGACCAAGCATAGAGATGAACACAATATGGGAGCCAGTAATACGGAGTGCCAGAGAAAATCATTAGTGTCAAAAGTTACAATATGAGCTCTAGTAAAAAATACTAGAAAAAATCATTAACATCAAAAAATACTAGAGAAAATTATTAACATCAAAAAATTGCAATATGAACCCTGGTAAAAAATGGTTACTGGACATTAGGTTTATAATTCCCCAAAATTCCGTGTTCTTGTCTATCCACATGGCCCAGTAGATATAGATGTTGGTTAGTTCCTGTGACTTGACCCAAAGAGTTGTGAGTTCAATACCAGGCTACAGGAGAAATATAAATATAAAGGAGAAACAGGCCGCCTCCTTAAGGTAAGGCTACAAGAACATCGCAAGGCCGTGACACGAGGGGAGATAGAAAAATAAGTGGTAACTGACCACATATGAAGGGAGAAAGGGGTCACCGCCCCCTATGGAATGAAGTTGAAATAATAGAGAACGCCATTGGAACCTACGTAAACAGCACATATGCTAGGCCACAAAATCTCCTAAGCTGACAAAACATAGAGATAAATACAATATGGGAACCAGTAATACGGAGTGTCAAAGAAAATCATTAGCGTCAAAATTGCAATATGAGCTTTAAAAAAAAAATACCAGAGAAAGCCATTAAAATAAAAAAAAATAAAAAAATGCATTAAAAAATCTGATAAAAAAAATTGTTACTGAACATTAGGTTTATAGGTCCCAGAAAAGCAGTTTTTCTTGTTTTTAAGGACACATGGCCCAGCAGATATAAGCGTTGGTTAATTGACTTGACCGAAAGAGTTCAATAACAGGCTACAGCAGTGGTAAGTAAGTAACTTAAAGAGTCCGATTAGAGGGAGATAACTCATGACTACCAAAAGAACTTCACACAAAGAATGAGAATGATATACCTCACTGATTGTCATAAAAGGTACAGTTCGAAATTCCCAGCAGTTGAAGAAGACCGGAGCATGCAACGGTCGAAACGTCGTACAACAAAGATGACGACAATAGTCCGAATAATGTTAATAGTGCTGATCTAAAATGGTCATTTTTTTTTTTTCAGAATCTACTTTTCGGGTCAACACATTTTTTTCAGTATGTGTCCTTTGTAATTTCTAGTTAGTAAACATTGTCCTGTGACTTTGTGCTACGTAAACAGCGATGGCTACTTATTATCTAAACTTATTTATAAATGGAACTTTGTCTCTGTGTGTGTGTGTGTGTGTGTGTGTGTGTGTGTGTGTGTGTGTGTGTGTGTGGGTCTGTGTGTGTGTGTATCCGTTACCTATAGACTCCAAAATGGCTGAACCAATTTACACAGTTGTACTATAAGCGTCTGCGAATGTTCTTAGCTAGGTTTTGTGTTGAGGTACCCCCGATAAATATCGAAAATCGATAATCGAAAAAATCGGGTTATAGAAGGAGTGGTCCGATTTTAATCAAATTTGATACACTCATAGACAAAGACATAAGAAACGATATTCAGAAGTTTCAAGGTTGCAGTTCTTACAATAGTGCAGAAAATCGAAAAAATATATATATACACTGATGCCCCCTAGGTGTGAGTTTGCACGAGATACTAGATTGGCAACTAGGTCCCACCCTTTTGCAGTGAAACCGATGAAATGTAACCGCAATTTCTACTCCAACAGCTTCTTTTGTTGCACTTCCCGCCTATGAAATTCCCTTCTACATGCCTGCTTCCCCGACGGCTATAACCTCCAGGAGTTTAAATGTAAGGTCAATAGACACCTCCTAACACACTAACCCTCCCATTTCTCCAACTCTCCCCCTATGTACATCCTAACTCGTCTATCGCCCTGTGTAACCCCTTGTGCTATAGTGGCAGTGGAATGCCTTGCTTCGGGTGATATGATTAATATATATATATATATATATATATATATATATATATATATATATATAAAGGCAAGATGTTTGTGTGTGTGTCTGTTTATCTGTCTGTATGTCCTTTATACAAATACACAATTTTTATCCGATTGTCACCAAACTTCACACAAATATTCTTTTGGCTGAGTCTGAGCTCCAGGACTATGGATTAATTTTAAAGCTTTCATTACACCCGAGCAACGCCGCGTTATACTGCTTATTATCATTATTATTATTATTATTATTATTATTATTATTAGCGTCTTCAATTGACATAGATAGTGCGGCAAAAACTTATGGAAAATATTGCTTTTTGTGATAGTTTAGGTGTATTCCAACAAAAATCGGTCTTCTTTTTAACTTCTACCTTATCATATGCCATAACTATTTAACAGTTTTATACATAGTGCCAAGCCCTCCGATGTTGCGAGGACAATGCATCCACTTCTTCCGCGTCACATCGTCATTGCATCACATTACAGGCTCTTGTAACGCCCGCCCACGTTCTTCCAATTGTATATAAATCATTCCAATCATGAATCTACTTTTACAAATACAACAAAAAGCAATACTTACTTCGCATTTTTTTAACTTACACGTCACGGCAATCTCATATTGGAGCTTTTTGAATAAGCACTTGACCTTAGTATTTCAACATAATCACTACAAAATCTGAGTAACGCCGGGCTATATATATATATATAATCATCCGCAGACAGATCTGTTTCGCTGTATCACAGCTCATCAGTACGGTTAGACATCCGATTGCTTATGCGAATTCAACCAAAATCGGGTAACTTGTAGGTTAAGGTCTGAACCTTGGATGTACACAATTTCTTTTTAATCAATGTACAAGGTGCATAAAAAATCAACGACAAACATAATTTCGAGTGATATTTTCGCGCACTTTTATACATTTCTCCAAGACGCTTCACGCAAATTCAACCAAAATCGAGTCATTGGTAGATCAAGGTCTGATGCCTTGACATGCAATTTCAATTAACACCGAGTGCGGCAATAACAAATGGAAAATATTGCTTTTTGCAATCGTTTATTTCTCCAAAACGCTTATTCCAACAAAAATCAAGTCTTTTTTTCGTAACTTCTACTTTATCATATGCCACAACCACTTCACGTTTTCTACAATTCCTCCAACGTTGCAGGGACAATGCATCCAAATCTTCTGCGTGACAACGTCATCGTATCACCTTACAGGCTCTCGTAACGCCCGCCCCCGTTCTTCCAATTGTATATAAATCATTCCCTTTTATTGTCAAAATTGACCAATCATGAATCTAGTTTTACAAATACAACAAAAACCAATACTTACTTCGCATTTTAACTTACGCGTCACGGCAGCATCATACTGGAGCTTTTGAAATAAGCACTTGACCTTACCATTTCAACATAACCAATAAAAAAAAACCCAGCAACACCGGGCTATACAGCTAGTAGTTAATAACTTGAGAGGCCTCTTTGTGAAATAACGGTAAACAGTTCAGGTTGAGAAATCGGAGAGCTGAGTTTGAATTCCAGTTTGGTGCATATTACATATATTTGTAACTTTGTAATATGCACCTGATGATTACATAACGCATGAAATTCTGAGAGGTGCCAACATGTATATTTATTGATATTGTTTTTACCAACCTATATACAGTAATGGTATGTTTCAATTCTCTTAAATACGTGGACACTATTGGGTACAGGGAAGTGTAGAGTGATCATTCTTGATCCAAACTCTCTCTCGGTCTACTCTCTGCTTCAGAGCGGAGAAAGTCCCAGAAGAGGCTTCGCCGAAGAGTAGAGTCTTGTCTAGGTGGAATAGACAAACGTCCGACCCGGCCTTGACCAGGTTCTACTGGATATTTTTGGCTGAGTTTAAGGGCTCCGAATCCTCAAATTAACTTGTGTCACATCCGTTTTGGGCATCTGTTCTAGTGGGGTGGGGGTATATACAAAGAATAGTGTGACTAGAAGTTCACTAGTGTATCTACTTCACGCAGCGTATGAGTCTTGTATCTGTTGTCATACTATTATTCCCAACGTCCGTTTTGATGATTACTCACGCAGTAAACTTTTATGGTTACTATATATCTATATATCTATATATATATTCGTCCGGAGACAGGCCTGTATCACAGCTCATCAGTACGCTTAAACATTTAATTGCTTCTAGCCAGGATTGAAACCCGAACTAATTGACATCAATCAGCGATTCTATGCTGTGGACGCTTGGTGGAGAAAGGTAGATTTTAGCGTGTTATATACATGATGTAAATACACGCAGTAGCCGAGAGTGTTCAATTTCATTACTAAATGAACGATGCATTAATAGCTGTGAGTAGCTATTGTTCTTAAAGTAATATATTATCTCGATGTATGTTTCTAAAATACACGAATAGAATTTTGGTATTAACAACTGACATCGGTTAATTCTTTCTTTATTTTCTATCCTGTTTTAATAAGGATACATTCCCACGAGAACAGAAATCCGGCGACAAGACATATCCTGTGACGACTTTTTGAAAATTGAAATAAGATAATGCCTTACATTTTTGATTATTTAACCAACAGAATGAATTTTTTTTTTACATCTGAAAGTACTGTAGCACCTGCAACAATATGAAATGGATAAGGTCTTGTTGTGCGTTGTGGTGCAGTGGATATCGGCTCGGAACGAGAAATCGAAGAGCCGAGTTCGAATTCCAGTTGAATTCCATGCATTCACTTACGCACAAATACCCTTAGGAAACGTATCAATCCGTCTCTTTCTTCCAATTATGGGTTAAATAACAAGACAGATTGGGTTCTATAGCCTTGGCTGGCAACCAGTCAACTTTAAAGTACACAGCAAAAGCCTCTGACAGAGAGAAACTTACGGGAGTATTTTTTAAATAAAAATGATAAATAAGTAAATGATTTTCTATACATCTGACCATCTAGTGAAAAGGCACACAGATGGACGTAGTGGGCCTCACAGAGCTGACAGGGAAGACAGTCGCTGGACTGTGCACCTCTCCCTCTCACTTACACCTCTTCTCTATTTCGCTCATTTATAAGAGAAAATACCTTGGGAAAGGTATTGATCCGTCTCTTCCCTCTATTCATGGGTTAAATAATAGGAGAGATTGGGTTCTGTAGCCTTGGCTGGCAACCAGTCTAACGCAGAAAGCAATGGCAACCTACTGCAATATAATCTTTTGCTCAGTCAGTCATGTTTCTTTCGAGACATGATCGCCCAAAGAGTGTATCACGTATGGCACTTAACTAACTACTAACAGTATAGCCCGGCGTTGCTCGGGTTTAATGAAAGCTTTAAAACTAATCCATGGTCCTGAAGCTCAGACTCAGCCTAAAGAATATTTGTGTGAAGTTTGGTGAGAATCGGATGAAAATTGTGGATTTGTATAAAGGACATACAGACAGATAAACAGACACACACACAAACATATTGCCTTTTATATATATATATGTATATATATATATCATCGATTTTTTGCACTATTGTAAGAACTGTAACCTTGAAACTTCTGAATATCGTTTCTTATGTCTTTGTCTATGAGTGTATCAAATTTGATTAAAATTAAAACTCCTTCTATAACCCGATTTTTTCGATTATCGATTTTCGATATTTATCGGGGTACCTTGACGCAAAACCTAGCTAAGAACACTCACAGGCGCTTATAGTACAACTGTGTAAATTTTCAAGAAAAATCGGTTCAGCCATTTCGGAGTCTGTAGATAATGGACACACACACACACACACACACACACACACACACACACGCAAAGGTCCATTTATAAATAAGTTTAGATTAGATAAGAGTAGTTTACAATCCAAGGATAAAATTTGGTTTACTGCTAGTAATTGTTTGTTTTTTACTCGTGGCTGAAGGATAATTTTAAGCCACAATCGTTTCACTGAAAGAGATTGAACCGAGTCAAAGAACCTGGTATCTGGTCTAAACTGCAACGCAAAACAGCGATTGAAGAAGTGTGGGGATGGCAATGGTTCTTTGTTGAAAAATAAACATCATTTGATTATATTATATGGGAGTAACTTGGTTAGCCTATGAACCTATCATCTGACCCTCGTATGTATGTTGGATTGTTCAAGTGGACGCGTGCTTTTAACTATCATTTGTCATTATCAAAAACGAAATTTTACAGTTGTGTTTATCGATCATGTCGTTTGATCTTAAATCTTTATCATTTAAATTGGTGATGTTTTCATTTATGAGATCAAGTCCCAAGTAGGCATCTACGCAGATGACACTACAATATACTCCCGCACCAGTAAGAAACCTATCATGGCGGACAGACATAATCTCGCTGCTGACCTTGAACGGGATCTACACTCTGTGGTGAACTGGGGCAAGAAATGTCGATCCAGGATGTTTTTTCCACCTGAATCCATCCTGCATATATACAAGTCAACCATCCGTCCGTGCATGGAGTACTGCTGCCATTTATGGTCAGGTGCCTCTGCCGTTCTCCTCAGTGTTCTTGACAGGCTCCAAAGGAGAGTCTGTAATGTGATAGGTACTGATCTGGCGGCTCGACTGCAGCCACTTCCCCATCGTCGAAATGTGGCCTCCCTTTGTCTGTTCTATAAATACTTTCATGGCTTCTGCTCAGACGAACTTAAGTCACTGATGCCTCCTCAACAGGTGTTTACTCGTGCAACCAGCCTGGCAACTGGGTCCCACCCATTCACAGTCAGGTTAGCCAAATGCAGACGACAATTCTACTCCTGCAGCTTCTTCTCTCGCACTTCCCGCCTGTGGAACTCGCTTCCGTATTCTTGCTTTCCTGACGGCTACAACCTCCAGAAATTTAAATGCAAAGTCAATACTCATCTACTAACCACTGGACTCTAGCTCTCTCCCCAACCTTGCCTTTCTCTCCACCTATGTATCTGTCATCGCACCTGCTTTCTCAGCTTTCTATTGTTCCTTTCTAACTAGTTTGTACTCCTCACTCTTTTCTAATTAATCTTTTTACATTTATGTAGCCCCCTGCACATCAGTGGCATTTCCGCCTTGCTCAGGGTGAAATGATTAAAAAAAATGTCAATGACTTCATTTGCGAGTCGTTTTCCGCGGATGTAATGCCGCTTGCAATATTATGTTGAGCGGAGTTTAAGTGTCTGTGAATGACTGAAAATTGTGAACGCATTAATTACAGGGTTAAAAGATATTGCATTTTTTGTAGTTGTTTTAGCTTTAGTGTAGCGATGACGGTTTCAGATATTTGTTGCTTTGAAATATTCTCTTCTTTTATTTTATTTTATTTTATTTTGTTATTTCCGAAATATTAGTCGAAATATGGTGGTCTTGCGTTCTGACAAGACCTGTTTTACTTCGGATTAATTTTCTCAGCTGCTGTGTATGGCGCGCGGTTACTTTACCGTTTACGCAGTAGATGAAGCTACAGAATACAAAATATGCTTAATTGGTTAATCATTGTTACTTCTGACGTGAAAGACATCTGTTTATCTTTTATTATACGTCATTTATAATGGTCATTACGACCGTGTTATGCTTTGTTTAACGATCAACAGCAAATACTTTTCTCGAACACAAACGTTCAAAAATCAGTTAAATAAAATTATAGAGACGGTCATGTCTGTGCCGAAAAACCATACCCTGTCCGTTTGTTTACAATCTTTTAATTAAGATCTACACAAGCGTCATTCTGAAAAAAATTATATTTATCTCTTAAATAATATAATTATGCAATAATGTAATCCTAAATAAGTAAAATCTCCAATTCAGGCGTAGGTGATCATAAATTTAAAAACAATTCCACTATAATACATACATTTTGTTAGCTATAGTTGTGAGTATATTTAGTAATATTTATAACTAGCAGTATAGCCCGGCGTTGCTCGGGTGTAATGAAAGCTTTAAAACTAATCCATGGTCCTGGAGCTCAGACTCAGCCTAAAGAATATTTGTGTGAAGTTTGGTGAGAATCGGATAAAATTTGTGGATTTGTATAAAGGACATACAGACAGATAAACAGGCACACACACAAACATCTTGCCTTTATATATATATATATATATATATATATATATATATATATATATATATATATTATCGATTTTTTGCACTATTGTAAAAACTGCAATCTTGAAACCTCTGAATATCGTTTCTTATGTCATTGTGTATGAGTGTATCAAATTTGATTAAAATCGGACCACTCCTTCTATAACCCGATTTTTTTGATTATCGATTTTCAACATTTATCGGGGGTACCTCAACACAAAACCTAGCTAAGAACACTCGCAGACACTTATAGTACAACTGCGTACATTTTCAAGAAAATGGGTTCAGCCATTTCGGAGTCTATATGTAACGGACACACACACACACATACACACACACAGACAAAGTTCCATTTATAAATAAGTTTCGATAGCTATAAAGATTTATTATTTTAGGGACTATCATGATATAGTAATTAATTTCAAGCAATTTTGAAAATAATTGCCGAAGATGATATTTTATGCAACGCGTTTCTTTTGTGTTTATTTTAAACACATCTCATAGTTTGGGTTATAAGTTACGGAAGTGGAGCAAATCCACCTTTTAGTTCCTGATCTGTCATTGCTTAGACTTATTGCATTATATTTGAAGGCAGTCACAATGCTGTAATTAGAAAAAATACAAATTATGAAGTTTGGCAGTTTTTGAACTCATTGCCTTGCAGGATGTGCGTTGTAATGCAGTGGATATCGACTCGGAACGATAAATTCGGGAGCCGTGTTCGAATTCCAGTTGAATTTCTTGCATTTACTTACGCACAAATACCCTTGGGAAAGGTATTAATACGGCTATTCCCTCCAGGTATGGGTTAAATAATGGGACAGATTAGATTCTATAGTCTTGATCGGCAACTAGTCTACCGCAGAAAGCAGTAGCAACCTACTGCCGGATAATCTTCTGCCTAGTCATTCATTTCTCTTTCGAGACATGATCGCCCAAAGCATGTATCACGTATGGCATTCAACTGACCTTGCAGTGACTATTCAATATGGAGACCGACTACGGAAGCCAAAGTTAATCAATAGGTGTCTTGAATTTTTACGGGCACGAGTTGATTAAACCCAGTTCTTTGTTTTCAATGAAACAATATTCTTAATAAAATTCTGTTAGAAAAAATAAATAAAAAATTTTAAACATTTTTTTAAAGTTCCAGTTAACAATCTCATCATGTTTGACAGTTTGATGTTTATCTTACCTTGTTTTATGGAGGCTTTAGTCGCAAAAATAACCGAATATAACGTGTGAATCTTTTACATGTAATTTTTAAGTAATCTTTAAAATTTAAAAAAATATTCTCTGTAATCTAATGTTTTATAGAATTTTAGATATTTTGGTTTTAAATTTACTATAGTTATTGCTCATATTTTCTGATAATGTCATGTATAGACCACCGTATCTACAAAAATCAGCACCTTTATATGCATTAAAAAAATTAAAAATTCCTTTTTGAAATATTGGTGTTTGATATGTACTAAGCTTTTCCATTCAGGAAAAAAGGAAAACAATTCTTGTAAAGTTTGCTATCCTTCGAAATATTTTTATAAGACAGTAGGGCTCTTAATATATCCTATCTGTAAAAGCAATGAAAATCTATTCTAATTGAATAATCACATAATCTCATTGCCTTTTTTTTATTTTATGACTCGGAGCAGATTTTTGGCAAATAGTGTTTCGATTTGATGACTTAAATTCGCCAAAGAGTCTTGCTTTTAACTAATATAAATATGAAGAGGCTGGAATTTTAACTTCTCGAAATTTCGTAAAATTAAGTGGTGGTAACAGATGCAAAAAAATATTTTAACCAAGATTTTCCAAAAAAAGAATTTCAAAAATTTCATTCACTTGTGAATTTCATTAAAATCTGACAATTACTTGATTTTTGAAAGTATTTCCAATACAATGTGTTTTTTTTTTACCAGAAAACTTGAAAGAATCATTCCAATTCTCTTCGTATTTCTTACAACAAACCCGTCTATAAAATCCCTAAATTGTGTGGATCAATCCGGGTAAATATCACTTTAAAAAAATAAAATAAAATAAAAAGTAGTTCAGGGTTAACGGTTTTATTTTTAGACATATCCTCATAATATGAACTTCTTCACTCCTCTTACGTGCATAGACCTTCATTCAGTAATACTCTAACTTGAGTATCTCTTGGACCTTACACGGATTTCTGTCTAGATTTTTGTCACGTTGACGTCATAGTTGTAGAAAGATGGAAAAACCTTATTTTCTTTCTCCGATCAAATTGCGCCTGTAGACTTTTAAAAGATCTCAAAAACTTTCTAAAAGACCTTTAAAAGACCCTAGAAAGCTTTTAAAAGACTTCTAAAAGGTTTCTAAAAAACTATAAAAGACTTCTAAAATATTTCTAAAAGACTTCTAAAAGACTTCGAAAAGATTTCTCAAAGATCTCTAAAAGACCTATAAAATGCATCTAAAAAATTTCTAAAAGACTTCTACAGAACATACACATAGCTGGTGGGAGAAAATGTGGTTTTAAACTTTTTTCGTGGGTATATGAGTGTAAGCGGTGTAACGAGGAAGTTAGAAGCGTTTTCTCGCTACAAAGGCCTTGAGCCATGACTAAAAATAGTAACTTAGCAAAAGAATAGTAGTAAGTAGGTTATTTGGTCAGATTTTTACCAATCCCAAAAGAGTAGTAGTAACTGGTCATTTGGTCATTTATCTACCACCCCAGAAAAGAGAGTAGTAGGAACGGGGTAAGTGGGTCAGGTTCTACCCTTCCCAAAAAGAGATTAACTAGCATGGTAACTATGGTTACAGGAAAAATAAGGAAAAGACCAGAGAAAGAGAGGGCCAATGAATATAGGCCCCTGTTTCTATATAAAAAGAAAGAAATAGTAGAAAACCCCAGAGTTGTAGGTGCTGCAGGCCAGACGTAGACCCCTCTCCGGTGATTCGTTCTAGATGTCGAAAGAACTTTTCATAAAGCTACCAGCTGAAAATCTCCACACGAAAACCTTCCTCAGCATTCAGTGAATACAACACGTTGCTGCCGTGAATGGTAAAGATTGTTTTGTTAATCACTCCGATTAAACACTAACTATATATATACATATATATATATATATTCTTTAGCCGAGATAAATGACGACTTTCCATTCCCCATTCCGCCTAAACTTCCTTCAAATATCTTCCTTGTTAGACCCACCTCTTATTTTCCGTTGAATATTGTGTAAAATTAGTACAAAGTTGAACCCGTTCTAGTGTCCGTTACTATATAGTTCTGTCACCTTATAGCTGTGTTTTTGCTAAATATTTTTGTGTGTTAAAATAAATTTCCTATTTGTATAAAATTATCTTGCGTTATAGTTTAAGTCACTCCCTTCAGCATTAATCCAACTAAATTGTATTTTATGTGTTGCTGACCCAAACGGGTTCGTAACAGCGAATATAAGAAACCCGACTGCACTTGGGTGTCGGAAAGCTGACTTCCAATTCGAAGCCGTTATCCATTGCACCAATAGCATTGGTATTCTCAAGCAGTCACCCTTCTGGGTACTAACCAGGCCCAACGTTTATATAACACGCATTTAAGAAGACGAGTCTATTGTTCGAAAGAAAATTTCTCTTCAGTTCTTTATAAAGAAAAAAACGAGAGGAAAGGAAATCGACGGATTCGGCAGCCAGCTCCCTGGCTATTACCATTTACGACATTTAGAATCCGACGCCATGTGCCCATTTACGGTGATTTCCGTTACTTTGTTTTTCTTTCTCTCCTGGAAATTTGATGTTTTTAAAAGCCAATTCGATCAGTGCGCTGTGATCCGAGGAGATCTGGGATTAATCTGAGATTTCGGCCTTATATTCTCTTCAGCTTATTTTAATACCGATTGGTGCTTAATTAGTTTTAGATCCTCAGTTACTTAACTCTATTGCAGAGAAGGATTCCCTTTCGTGAATGATGATAAAAAAGCAATTACGTATATATATATATATATATATATATACTGTGCTTCAGCAGCAAACTCTCTTTTATGTAGGTTTAATTAAAAATGATAGACATTATATTATGGTTGTTTTTTTAAGGGATTTTTCCTATGATCTTATCATTTTCTTTTCAGGCTATAAATTATATAAAAAATATCCAGATTTTTTTTCGTGCGCTTAGTTTTAGCCATTATCTACGCTGGATTTTATTTTACATTTGACTGAATATGTGTTTGTTTTACGGTAAGCATATTCTTGCTGTGTTCGTGGTTGATATTATTGTGTTGGATTGTTCTTTTTAATTAATAATGCTTCTATTGGTTTAGCCTTTTTTTTCCATTTGGATGATGATGTAATATTTGTGTTATCAACGAGTAGGTTACAGATGAAGTTTGGTAGGTCTCCGTGTGTTTTTTAAATGAGATCGAATTGAAGTATGGTCTGAGTGATGCAAATTTAACCTTCTCGAGAATTTTTATATAATTCATGTCCTAAAAAGCAAAAAATAAGAAGAAGATCACATAAAAATGACATAAAAACTTAAGCATAATACCTTGTTTGTCATTTTTAGAGACCTGCACACACACACACACACGCACACACACACACACACACACACACACACAGACACACACACACACACACACACACACACAGACACACACACACACAGACACACACACACACACAGACACACACACACACACACACACGATAAAATAAGTAAAGATCAGATAGAAAAAGTGTCTTTAACATGTTTCACTTCATTAAATTTCTCCAGAAATTTGCTAATAAGACACAGATTTAAAAGAATAATTTTTAAAAAACAATCGAAGAAGCATTATATTGGAATGTTGATTGAAGCTTGATTTTATTGGTCAGATACGCGTCGTCACGTGTAATAAAGTAAGAGATGATTATTTTTAAATGTAGGAAATTCATGACTATATCTATAAGTATACGTGCCACGTGAAAAAAAGCAATACATGTTTATTTAAAATGTGAGTGGAAATAAATGTCTATTTAAATGCATGTATATTTAATGCAGTGTAATTAATGCAGAATATTTAAACGATGAATTATATATATATATATATGTGTGTGTGTGTGTGTGTGTGTGTGTGCATACATATATTTTAACTAACGTTACCGTCCAACATACACTTAAGCATACATAGAAAATATTCATACACATACATTTAAAATTATTTATTGCTTTAATACACGTGACACACATCTGACCAATAAGAACTAACTCCAAATCACAACATAGCAGTATACTGCCTCTTTGTTATTTTTCTCTCGGTCTCTGAAGAAGCTTTAACGAGAGTAACACATGTTCAATTGAGATACGTTTCTTATTTGCTCTTTTTCCTTGATTCTATTATACATATGCAGGATCAACATCAGATCAAATATGGATCGGAATTTGACAAGGTGATAATATATATATATATATATATATATATATATATATATATAAATCCCTGTTTATATATATATATATAAAGGAAAACTCAACATGTGTTGGGTTTTCCCTTATAAATAACATATTGCTCTCAATAACATCCATTGAGCTCTCTATACAGATATAACACTTAATATTTTATATTAAATAGATCTTGTTGGATTATCCTTGTCATTCACGGACTTGACGTAATTACCTATATATATATATATATATATATATATATATATATATATATATATATATAGAGAGAGAGAGAGAGAGAGAGAGAGAGGGAGAGAATAAGAAAGTGCGAGCAGCAAAACAGCCCCATATATTTGTTGTGGGGGAGTTACCCACTTAATAATGGACTCTTCTTTGACTATATTAACCGAGAGTTAATTACTCTCGAGGACGTGTGCAGGAGTGAGAGAGACTCTCTTGAAGACTCTCGTGTGGAATGAGCAAGGGTGACAGAGAACCTGATTCCCATTACGACGTCAGTTCAGCACAAGCCATTATTACTTTCCTCTTTATATCTCTTTGTATTTCTTTGTATTTGTTTGTATTTCTTCTTGACGTACTATATGTTCTTGAACCTACCACCTTGTTGACTTATTATTTTATGGTCCCATACCGGGTCCATATCAATATTGAAAAGTGTACGGATTTGAAAATGTGCTTGATATAGTGAAAAATACCACTTTTCATAAAAGAAAAAATATTTCCAACAGCACCTTGAAAAAGTAGTGAAAGAAATTAAAACATCTGATAAAATATTCATGAAATCGGTTAAAACAGCAAATTTCTATGGAGTAACATCAAAGAAATACAATACTCTATCAAAAATTTAAGAAAGGACTATTAAAAAGTTAATACTAACATGGATAATTTAGTTGATAATATAAGCAACAGTGTAGCAAAACTCGACACAAAGAAGTGTTATATCACCATAAAGGACCATAAGTATAAATTTAATACAAATCCTACCATTACGATGATAATTCCCACAAGATCTGAGATTAGGAAAATTAGTAAAAATATACGCAAAAAAGTAAATAAGCAAATTATGGAATACCTTCAAAAAAATTATGGAATGATACTACTAATGTAACAAATTGGTTTTTGAAAGGAAACTACAAGACCTCCTACAGAAGGTAGCTGAAGAGAGTGATAAGAAAGGATTACAAATAAACTGTAAGAAAACCGAATGCATGGTCATCAGTAAAAAGGGCAGCACAATATGCCAAATACAGGTCGGGGATACTAGAAGCAAGCAGGTACAAAAATTTAAATACCTGGGAAGTGTTATAACAGAGATCCGAAGGCTAATTGGCATGGCGAAGGAAGCATTCCAGAAGTTGAGTAAGGTATTAAGAAACCGGACAATTACGTTTGAAACAAAGAAGAGAGTACTGGATTGCTATATGTTGTTAGTTCTTCAATATAGCAGTGAATGCTGGACAATATCATCAAAGATTAAGGAAAAACTGGAAGCAACTGAAATGTGGTTCTACAGAAGGATACTGCGAATATCATGGATCGAGCATGTGAGCAATGATGAGGTCCTAGAAATGATGGAAACGAAAAGGAAACTAATACTGAGCATCAGGAAGAGACAGCTGAATTTCCTGGGACAAGCAATGAGGAAGGAGTGGCTTGGAGAACCTGATGCTAACAGGCCAAATACAAGGGAAAAGAGACAGAGAAAAGCAACGGATAACATATTTGAAGGACCTAATCAGGTGGATGATGGAACGATGGTTAGATGGTGTGATAGGACTAGGTGTGCTAAGAGCCACCAGGGATAGGGAGACGTGGAAAGCCATGATCGCCTACGTCCTGAATGGACAGGGAATATAGAAGAAGAAGAAGAAGAAGAAGAAGAAGAAGAAGAAGAAGAAGAAGAATATAAAAGAAAAAACAACTGTTCTTTTATCCAATTTGATATTGAGAAATATTATCCATCGATATCAATGAAACTATTTGTTACTGCATTAGACTTAGCCACTGTTTATTCGGATTTGTCGAAAGAGGAGAGAAACGTAATAATGAATGCAAAAAAAAATCTGTTCTTATTAAAAAAAACAAACAAAAAAAACAATAGACAAAAATTAATTCTAAAGAAAATAACTTTGATATAACAATGGAAACTTTAGACTCTGCCGAGTCTTCAAATCTGGTTGGCTTATTTGTGATATACAATCTTACAGCCCCATAAGGATATAAAACTGAAGATATTGGATTATACAGGGATGATAGCCTTATGATAGTGAGGAATTCTGCAAATTTTAAAATAGATGAAATTATAAAGATAATATATAAAAAATTTAAAAACCTTAATTTAAAAGTGACTATTAATACAAATATAAAAAAGTAGATTTCTTCGATGTCACTTCAGATTTAGAAAACTATATATATATATATATATATATATATATATATATATATATATATAAACCATATAAAAAAAACAAATACAAATCCTTTATATATCCACCCAAAATCCATTATTAAACATGTACCCTCATCCATAGAATATAGAATTAGTACAAATTCAGCAAAGGCAGAAATGTTTAATAAGAATAGTAATTTTTATAATACTGCCTGAAAAAATTGTGGATATAAAAGCCCAAATATTAAATATGTAAAAGAGAATATCTACTCCCGAAATGGTTAGCAGTAAATTAGGGAAAATTCCTCGCTTTCATTTAGAAACACTTTCCGAATAATAATCCATTAAGTAAGATTTTCAAAAAAAAATTATCTAAAATTAAGTTATAGTTGTACGAATAATATCAAAAGATCATAAAAAGTCACCATAATAATATTTTAAATAAAAATGTATGTAATTGTAGAAACCCTATAGAATGTCCTTTGGAAAATATGTATTACAGAATCCATTGTTTATCAATGTACTATTTCTTTTATGGAAAACCCGAGTAATATAAAGATTTATGTGGGTTGTACTTACAACTCTCGGTAAAAACGATTTTATCAACACACGTCTTTATTTAATAATAATAATTTCAGAAATAAAACATCCCTATCGAAATATTATTGGTACCTAAAAGAAACAAATAAAACTCTCACATTAAAATGATTTTTTTAAAGCTAGAATATGTAAGTCTTTAAACGACCCATACCCCTTGTGTCTTTATGAAAAATTATATATTATTAAATTTTTTAAAAATAAAAATCTATTAAATAAACGTAATGAAAAAATGTCATATATAAACATTGCAAAATGTTCACCTTAGAATATGACTAAAAAGATTCTTCATAAAAATTACCTATTAACTTTCATATATCTAATAATTTGTTTTATATTATAAAGGAATAATAATTAAATAGATATATTAAAATAATTAAATAGATATTTAAATTCTAATAATTAGATAGATAATAAAAATTTGTATTAGAATATGATAATAATATAATAGATTTTATAAAAATAATAAAATGAAGATTAAAATGTTTAATAAATAAATAGATATTAAAAGTTTTTTCGAATTAAGAGTTTTATGAATAATTAGAATAAAATGCATTCTGAATCAAAATAAAAATAATATAATTACACTCAAAGGTCCATTTAAGTCAAATCAAAAATATAAAAAGTTTTCTTTTTTCTTTAGACAGAGAAAACTAAATAATTTTGTAACAATAATGGATACATCAACAGAGATGCAGTCTAAACAGCGGTTTTGATTAAACTGTGGTGTCATCGGCGTACATGCCTACTTGGGATCTTATGGCATTGGGGAGCTCATTAATGTAGATCAGAAAGAGCGTAGGACCTAGGATAGAGCCGTGAGGGACACCCGCATTCGTATGGTAGTTCTGGGAGGCATGTCCATTTAATGCCACCTTCAATGTGCGGTTAGAGAGGAAAGACTGGATTAGGTCAAACAAATGTTCAGTTATACCATAGCTCCGCAGTTTGCGTAGAAGGCCAGCACGCCAGACTCTGTCGAACGCTTTGGAGATATCCAAGGCAATGGTTCAGGCTTTGCCATTCTTTTCAAGAGCCTGGTATATATAATCGGTGATGGTCGTTCGCATATCAGCAGTAGACCTGGTGAAGCGGAAACCATACTGTTTGTCCGAGAGGAGCCTGTGGGCTGTGAGATGCTGAACCACCTCGGCATTGATAATGGCTTCGAACACTTTGTCAAAGATTGGAAGAAGGCTGACAGGGCAGTAATTTAAATAAATATTAAAAATTTGTATTATGATATTAAAAATTGTATTAGAATATAATAATAATATAATAGATATCATAAAATAAAGATTAAAATGTTTAATAAAGAAATAGATATAAAACTTTTTTTACAAATTAAGAGTTTTATAAAAAATTAAAATAAAATGAATTTTGAATTGAAATAAAAATTATATAATTACACTTAAAGGTTGCTTTAAGTCAGATCAAAAATAAAAAATGTTTCCTTTCTTTCTTTTTGTTTTAGAAAATGATAGAATGCAGAGAAAACTAAGATAATAATCTTGTAACAATAATTGATACATCAACGGAAATGCAGTCTAGACAGCGGTTTTGATCGACTGACACTCTTGCCGTTAAGATTGAAAGAAGAAATCATCTATTACCCCAAAATATAAAATTTTGTCAAATTTAAAGTGAATCTCTATTCTGATTAGTTAAATTGAACACATGCATAAATTTTTCTGTTATCTACATCCATAAAGAACAAATATATTGTTTCTTATATTCAAATGAAAATCATTTTCACAACAATGAGCTAACATTACCTGGTGACGAGGTAA
This sequence comes from Ascarosepion bandense, assembly GCA_037127315.1. Classification (NCBI taxonomy): domain Eukaryota; kingdom Metazoa; phylum Mollusca; class Cephalopoda; order Sepiida; family Sepiidae; genus Ascarosepion; species Ascarosepion bandense. The sequence goes on along the minus strand of JBBBDQ010000423.1, from coordinate 4,606,572 downwards.
AAAAACCTCGAAACATAGAAATTAATTTTAAATAAAAAAAAAACAAATTCCATTAGACCAATAAAACCCCAACTTGAATACACACACATACACACCCACTCACACACACACACACACGCTCGCACGCGCTCACACACACACACACACAACATTAGACCATAAAAAACCCAATTAGAACACACATAGATACACACTCGCGCACACACACACACGCACACATACATACACGCACATACATACAGCAGCAGTGGATAAAGCCAGCCATTCATAGATGGGCATCTAAAAAGCACGGTCATTCTGAGGATTTCTCTGCCATTCTGATGATGAGATTATATTCTCGAAATATCAATAATAATAAACAGGTCATACAAACACCTCCCGACCTTCCTTTATTTCATTCAACGCATTGTGACAGCCCTCAAGACATAACACATACAAAATTTATATATATATTTATAGTCATCCTCAAACAGATCTGTTTTGCTGTATCACATCTCACCCGATTGCTTTTAGCAATCGGGTGTGAAAGCATAGTCACCCGCATCACAGCTCATCAGTACAGTTAGATATCCGATTGCTTGTAGCCAGGATTGAAACCCGACCAAATTGACATCAGTCGGCGATTCTACATCTGAGCTGTGGTCGTTTGGTGGAAGAAGGCGGGCTTTAGCGTGTTATATACAATGTAAACCCACGCCAGTAGCCGAGAGTGTTCAAATTCATTAATGAATGAACGATGAGTAGATGCGTGAATAGCTACTGTTTTTTTTTTTCAAAGTCTACCATTCCTTCATGGTGCTCAATGTGGGTGTGAAAGCATAGTCACCCGCATCACAGCTCATCAGTACAGTTAGACATCCGATTGCTTGTAGCCAGGATTGAAACCCTACCAAATTGACATCAGTCGGCGATTCTAACTCTGAGCTCTGAGCTTTTCATTTATATTGACTGTGTATGTATTCCGTGATTTATCAGGTTGTGTTTATTAGACTAAAAATACATCATTACTTCATATTAATTATTACATTTGTTTTTGCCTCAAAGTTTATGATACTTGGCTGGCGTTTTCATGTACACGTATTTGAAACCACAGGTCTTATGAGAAAAAAAGAATAACAAAGTAATGAGGCAATTGAGGTTAGCAGTCGGACTACCTCACGTGATAAGAGAGATCCAACCGCAGGACAGTCGAGCATTGCTGAAAATTGTGGCAAGTAGACGGCACAGAAAAAGGTCAAATGATTCGAGCGGATGACGCGTGAGGAGAGGTCTTCTCTGGAATATTTTTATACGCTCATTATTTTAATGTGTCAACGAAATCGCCTTTTTTTATTAACACTTCCGTCGTTGTGGACATACTTACACATCTTTAGGAAAGTTACATTTCCTGCTGTCTGCATATATACTCATTTTCAAGACGCCGTGTGTTATATGCTAGTTGGCGATTAGTTTTATTTCCAAACCAGTTAAAAATATAGTAGGGTGCAATACGTATTGTTTTATGACGTATGACGTATATCAATGTGTACTGGAGATTTTATTTAACTTAGTACTGAGTATCTGATCAAATTCAAGCGTTTTTATAATCATTTATTTCCACTAAAAGTAATTTTTCTTATTTTTCCCCAAAACGGACTAATATAGCCAGGCAACAATCGAAACTTATTTATAAATGGAACGTTGTCTGTGTGTATGTGTGTGTGTGTGTGTGTGTCCGTTACCTATAGACTCCGAAACGGCTGAACCCATTTTCTTGAAAATTTACACAGTTGTACTATAAGCGTCTGCGAGTGTTCTTAGCTAGGTTTTGTGTCGAGGTACTCCCGATAAATATCGAAAATCGATAATCGAAAAGTTTGGGTTATAGAAAAAGTGGTCCGATTTTAATCAAATTTGATACACTCATAGACAAAGACATAAGAAACGATATTCAGAAGTTTCAAGGTTGCAGTTCTTACAATAGTGCAGAAAATCGATAATATATATATATATATATATATATATATATATATATATATAAAAGGGAAGTTGTTTGTGTGTGTGTGAATGTTTATCTGCCTGTACGTCTGCATTTTTTCGGCCCTTTTATTTTAGTTTTTGCTTCGGCTTTGGCTCTAAGTAGGTATAATTTTAGTTCTTAGTCTCAGCCATGATACCATTTACTCAGAGGAGTTATTTAGCCTTCAAAATTCAGTTTATGACGAACAAAACTTATTTGATATCGATGCCAGGAAATCAAAATTTGACTTACATCCATTCATTTTTCTTTCAGTCTACGGTTTCGCTTTAACTGGAAACAACTATTGCTTTTTAGTCTTTCGTGCCAACGCTTAAAGAGTCTGAGCTCCAGGACCATGGATGAGTTTTAAAGCTTTCATTGCACCTGAGTAACACCGGGATATACTGCTATTACTATAATAATCTAGAAGCTAAAGTGTCAGGCAGAAGATATCGATCTTGAAGATTTAATTTTCCTACTCGTTCTAAGCATGTCATTAAACTACATCCAATAGCAAGGCATCTGATTGGTATATTTTAGGTTTTGAGAATCGTCGAACTACATCGTAATTACTTTTGTTCCCAGGTCCATAAAGCGTTGATATGCTGTCAAACAAAAAAAAAATCAGTCATTTTACTACAGAGCCGAACTTATAAAAGAAATACCACACAAAATTACTAAGAATCTGTTGCATTTCTTGCGGGATTGCTAGTAGGTTTGGTTAAATATTTAATCACGTTTGTGTTTCGGGAATCAACACTTTGGGTATTAAATATTTAAGGAACCCTTAAAAAACTTATCCTGCAAACAATTATCGTGGACTCTATGTGAGTCCAAGTAACAAATGAGTCACACAAAACACTATAAAAAGAACGACTGCTAATTGCATATATTGGCAAAAAGAAATTCGTCGTCAGCACACGTGTATCAAAATCTTCATTCGTTCTCATTATCGCCTTTGGTGACGGTGGCGGTTGTGAAGGCCCAACCAACCACTGAAAAGTCGCGAACAGACGTCACAGAGAAGTGTAGGTGGTAGACCCGAATGGGACAGTCGGATCCTCCAGACAACACGTCGCAAATCATCTTCATTTTGGCGGTTGGACTTTATTTGCCGCGTCCCTTCAGGCCATTATGACTCTCATCATCTTGTTCCTATGTTGTCTTGTTATTTTACCCTAACCCTGCTCTGCCATGAAATTGCTTGAGTCCACCAACGTTGTTTTCCCCTGTCCCCTTTCCCTGCTATCTGTCCTGTGAGTATCAGATTCTCCAAACCCACTTTCTTTATCACGTGTCCCAGAAATTTCAACTTTTTCTCCCTGATGATAAGTATAAGTCAATTAAGTGCCATACATGATACACACTTGCGCAATCATGTTATGAGAGATACATGACTAACTGAGCAGAAGATTTTCCCGCAGTAGGTTGCCATTACTTTCTACAATAGACTGGTTGCCAACAAAAACTATAGCTATCGCCCGGTTCACACACCACCCACATTTATTGAACAGGTGAAGATGCTCATCCCTTGTTTCCTGTTTAGGATGCGGTTTCCGGTTTCCTCCTTTCTAATCTTTTCACTCTCTTCTTTTATTCTTTTTCAATTGGAGTAGATAGACTAAACTATCGCCCGGTTCACACTCCACCCACGTCTATTGAACAGGTGAAGAGGCTCTTCCCTGTTTAGGATGTGGTTTCCGGCTTTCTCTTTTCCATTCTTTTTACCCTTACGTAGCCCCCTGCGCATCAGTGGCGTTATCGCCTTGTTCGGGGTGATATGATTAAAAAAAAACAAAAAACAAAAAAAACAATCTGTCCTGTTATCTAACGCATAACTGGAAGGAAGAGACGGATTAATATAGGTATCTCCACTCCATTTTCGATACTTAAGATTTAAATTGAATTTTTAAAAATAGAAACCTTTTTTTGAAATTTTAATTTTAGCTTAACTGAAAGGTAAATGATTAAATTCATTATTTCCACGAAGCAAAATACTCGGGTGTATTTCCAACAGAAATTATATCCATTGGAATCTAAAACATTTAGACTTTTTTTTTTAATTTTCAATTTTTCGGTCATTTTTGAGCGATCGATACATTTGTAAACAAATGTTTTAAAATTATTGCAAAAATTAAATATACATGTCTCACTTGTTATTTTTAGAAAATTGTCAAACTTAAAGAAAAATTAATCTGATTTGAAACAAATATTACTTGCTTATGACATTAAATTTGGAATAAAAGTATTTTTTATCACAAAGGAGTGACTCGTTGATCTTTTAAGTAGGCAATGACAGCACCTATCAATCAATCTGGAAGTATGGTGACCAAAAGTTGACATAACCCAGTTTAACATTTCGTAAGGGAAACAACAAAACATGTTACTTTTTAATGATAAGTCTCTTATAGGTTTCTATATCAAAACAAAATATGCAGTTTAACATCATAAAAAAATTAGAAATTATTTTAAAAATCTTTATTTTAAATGATTTGTATTGAGCTTATGAATTTTCGATTTGTAAATAAAGTCTATTTTTAATGAAATAATAACCAAAGACACTGAGTAACTGGAAAAATTTAAAAAGATGTTTGAAACTTTAATTAGCAAAAAAAAAAAAGAAAGGAAACAATTCTTATAAAAATTCATTATTCATCGAAATTGTTTCTTTTTCAGAATATTATATCCTTGAATTATATTATTTATAAAATCAATTAAAACTTTATCTACATTAAAAATAGCGCAGTTTTAATACATTTTTTATTTTACTATTGGGAGCAGACTTTCGGAAAAATGTTCCCGTAATTAAAAAAAAATTACATGATTTACAATCCCCAATAAGTCCTGCATTTAACAAATAAATAAAAAATTGGTATAGATAATGTATTTCTAGAAGTTTTATGCAATTAATAGAAGTGGTGTGTGTGTGTGGGGGGGGGGTGTAACAGATTTTCATTCATCTGAAAATAATTACCAAGATTTTCTAAAAATTATAATTGCATAAATATTGTTATTCATTTGAGAATAACTCCTGAAAGTTTCATTAAAATCAAACAATTCGTTGAATGTCTTTTGACGCCGAAAACGACTTGGGTAATATTACGTTTTGCTTAATAGTCTCATTACGTAAACATAGAGTGAATCGCTGACGGAAAACAAAAAAAGAAATTTTAACTGAAATTTCAAACGTGTTAGAAAGGATTAGGAAAATTTTTAAAATAATGATAATAAAATTTGTTTTTTCCTCTTAATAACATTTTGATGATAAAACTTTTTTTATTAAGTTTGAGTCCTTTTAACATCATGCTATGCTGTTTTTTTGGTAATGGAATAGTGGTGCCTAGATTAATACTTTTCCCAAGGGTATTTGAAGGTAAGTGAATGCAACGAATTCAACTGAAATTCGAACTCGACTCTCCGATTTCTCGTTCCGAGCCACAATGCACATCCGATGTTAAAGTATATGTTCCCTTTCTGTTTTCATTCTCTCCGAAGCATCGTCGTTTCATTTGATTACAAGTTCACATGTTCGTTCCATATGATTACACGGAGAGAAGAAAATATTTACAATCTTGATATATAGAAAAAAACATTTAAGCCAGATAATGTGCGTTTTAGTGTGTGAAATTTATGTATGTGACAGATACGTGTATTGAAGTCAAGAAAGAGAAAGAAACACTCCCGTAAGCCTAGTCACCGCGTTCCAACTGAAGACTAACTACATCTTAACGCCCCGAGTTGAAAAGCTGTAAAAGAGAGACTAGAGAGAGGAATGCACGCTGTTATATAGGCTTAAGAAGAGCTCACTCGCGACGTTTTTGTTTTTGCAGAGTCAAGTAGTAGTAACCCACACTGTCGTCTAGACATTTTTTTGCATTGGAGATCATTCGCATAACAATTAAATCTGAAAGCAGGGGTTCTCAGCCAGCGAAGAATTTCAGAGTTTCAATAAAAGAGAAAAAAGCAACTTTTTTCATATTTTTGAACTGCAAAATTTGATTATTGAATTTCAATACCCTGAAATTCTATTGAAGTTTTTGCTTATTGAAGCATACTTCGGTTTATTTATTCTATAATTATTTATGATTTAAAACAAATTACTATACATGCTATATACTATACTGGATGTGTGTTGTGGTGCAGTGTATATCGGCTTGGGACGAGTAATCGGAGAACCGCGTTCGAATTTTAGTTGAATTACGCGAAAATACCCTTAGGAAAAATATTTATCCGTCTCTTCCCTCCAGCTATGTGTCAATTAACAGGACAGATCGGGTTCGAGAGCCTTGGTTGACAATCAGTCTACCGCAGAAAGTAATGGCAACCTACTGCGGAAAAATCTTCTGCCCAGTCAGTCATCTCTCTTTCGAGACATGATCGCCCAAGCCTGTATCACGTATGGTACTTAACTGACTGACTATACATGCATTCAAGTTTTAAAATCCATCAACATTTTCTATTGCAATTAAATATGTAAAACTCCTCTATAAAAATGAATCCATGAAAATATATAGATATAATGTTATGTACTAAGATGAAAAAAAAAAGATTTTTGGTATTCTGACAGTGATAGATACTTTGTTTTAAATTTTGGATATAAGTCTAAAACAACGTGCAGTCGGCAGAGAGTCGCAGAAATTTTGAAGCGTCGATAGGCTTCCCACACCCAGGTTTGATAGGCATGCTAAGACCGTGATCGGAGAGACGCAAGATTAATGAATGGTATGCGTTCCCTTCCTGCAGCTGCTTCCTAGAATCGACGATATCCACATATGTCTCTTTAAAAAATTAACAAGGAAGAGAAACTGGCGACTGTGATAGGTACTGATCTGGCGACTCGTCTGCAGCCACTTTCCCATCGTCGAAATGTGGCCTCCCTCTGTCTCTTCTATAAATACTTTCATGGCTTTTGCTCGGATGAGCTTAAGTCACTGATGCCTCCTCAACAGGTGCAACCAGACTGGCAACTGGGTCCCACCCATTCACAGTCAGGTTAGCCAAACGCAGACGACAATTCTACTCCTGCAGCTTCCTCTCTCGCACTTCCCGCCTGTGGAACTCACTCCCGTATTCTTGCTTTCCTGACGGCTACGACCTCCAGAAATTTAAAAGCAAAGTTAATACTCACCTACTAACCACTGGACTCTAGCTCTCTCCCCTCCCCTGTATAATCTTCACGTTCTCTCCGCCCATGTATCTGTCATTGCACCTGCTTTCTCAGCTTTCTATTGTTCCTTTCTAACTAGCTTGTACTCCTCACTCTTTTCTAATTAATCTTTCTACATTTGTGTAACCCCCTGCACATCAGTGGCGTTTCTGCCTTGCTCGGGGAGAAATGATTAAAAAAAAAAAATAAAAAAAAATAACATAAACTGAGTGGCGTACAGTCCATGAGACTGAAGCCAGTGACGATACGAAGAGGCGTTATCTTTCGACATCTTCAGCCAAACTAGAATAATATATCTCTTCTGGTTAAATCACAGATTCTGTTCTAAATTCACTGAAGATTGTCCAGAGCCACAGACACTTTAAGAGGTTCGGAGTGCCCAACAGCCAAAACTTTGTGATTATAGAAACTAAGATGGCTACAATCGTAAATTGTAAATGAAGTTAATTCCCTTGAAACCGTAAGGAGCTGGTTAATGTTTCTTTGATTCGGCCTTGTGTCATACTTAACCGAACTCCCTACAGCTTACAAGTTTTATCCAGAACTAGCAGTATAGCCCGGCGTTGCTCGGGTGTAATGAAAGCTTTAAAACTAATCCATGGTCCTGGAGCTCAGACTCTTTGGACGTTGGCACAAAAGACTAAAAAGCAATAGTTGTTTTCTAGACTGAAAGAAAAATGAATGGATGTAAATCAAATTTTGATTTCCTGGTATCGATATCAAATAAGTTTTGTTCGTCGTAAACTGAATTTTGAAGGCTAAATAAGTCCTCTGAGTAAATGGTATCATGGCTGAGGCTAAAAACTACAATTATACCTACTTAGAGCCAAACCCGAAGCAAAAACTAAAATAAAAGGGCTGAAAAAGTGATTTTGGTCAGACCCGGTATCTTGCCTTTTATATATATATATATTATCGATTTTCTACACTATTGTAAAAACTGCAACCTTAAACTTCTGAATATCTTTTCTTATGTCTTGGTCTATGATTGTATCAAATTTGATTAAAATCGGACCACTCCTTCTATAACCCGAATTTTTCGATTATCGATTTTTGATATTTATCGGGAGTACCTCGACACAAAACCTAGCTAAGAACACTCGCAGACGCTTATAGTACAAGTGTGTAAATTTTCAAGAAAATGGGTTTAGTTTCGAAGACTATAGGTAACGGATACACACACACACACACACAAATACACACACACACACACACAGAGACAAAGTTCCATTTATAAATAAGTTTAGATTTTCATAATCAGAATGTTTTCATCGTTATCAGAAGATTGGTTGTCAACAGGTTGGAATATGTGGAATTGTGTGGAATAAAGTAAGAATAAAATATATACATTTTTTATTTTAAAATAGAAATTTATTAAAAGGAACGAATAACATATGTTGTAGGAGTTAATATGCAATTAGTAACAGTATTAAGAATTTAAGGATCGAGTTCGTGTTCAATGAGAAAGTTAAAGGTATCAAGATTTGAAGAAATTGTTCGTAGTAGTAATTGTTGAAAGAGTATGTCCATACGTACGTGTGTATGTATGTATTCAGTAGGAATGTCTTTGGATGGAGAAGAAGAAGTAAAATGAATCAGTACACGAGAAAGAAGGAGAAAGAGAACGAGGTGCGACCTGACCTTATCTCCAGGTCGATTTGAAAGTGAAGTTACATTTTAGTTTTGTCTTTCTCACTGCTTCCATCTGACTGACCGGTTGGCGCTGACGAAGATCATTTATATAGTCCTTTTGAATTTAGCACTGGATCGCTAAGTCTTCAAGTTTTGCAAGTCGCTCCCATTGGTCAAAAATCGATTTTAAACCTACTTGCGAAATTTGGTTTCGACTTTTTCTTTAAGCAGATGGTCAATCTTTTTTCTATTTGGGAAAAACCATGGATTAGTTTTAAAGCTTTCATTACACCCGAGCAACGGCGGGCTATACTGCTAGTTCTGGATAAAACTTGTAAGCTGTAGGGAGTTCGGTTAAGTATGACACAAGGTGAATTTTTGTAAAAGTGAAGAAGAAGGTTCATTTAATTCTTAATTTCTTATCCCACTACACCCTATCACAGCAATTTAGACGGAATTCGAAATTGACAGAAAAAAGAACAAACATTTTAGCATAAGTCAACGACTCATTTAAGTGCAAATAAATAATATTTTCTAAAAATTATTAAAAACAGCAAAAAAAAATCATCAAATGTGATGAGAGAATGCTCGCTTCCTAATCAACGCGTACCTGCCAATACCTACAAAATAGCTCTCGTTACCATGGTGACAAAGAGATTGTTACAAACTAGATAGGAACTAATAAAGTTTTTTCAAGGATCTATTCTAGCAAAGAAAAACCGAAATTTTAAACTAGGTAAATAAAAATATTCATTCAATTTTCTATTGTTCGTTCAGGATTTTATAACGAACTTTTCAAAAAATCGATTCTCAATTAGAGGTATTCAATTTTGAAACATTTGAAGGTAATTTCCAGTTGGCAAACTGCAAACGTCAAGAGTTTCGGAAAAAATTAAGATAATAAAAATGATACACTTCTATTAAAAAATAAATATTAAAAGGACATCATACGTTAAAAAAAACAAAAAACAAAAAGGAAAGACTGAATGTAAAGGGAAATTATTCAATGATACTTTAAAGAACTGTTCATTAGAAAACAATTGTAAAATTCAACATTTTTCTGCGTCTTTTTAAACAAAAATAATTCTTTTCAATGGAACTTAAATCAGTAAAATAGGTAACATTACCATTAAGCGTAAAGAGTTCTACTTGATATTGTAAAAACGTAAAACAATTTTTAAAATGGTCAGTTTCAATATAAATTTAGTCCAATATACTCGAAATATGTTACATTTATTTCGGTTATTCGTTCTGAAACCTTTTTATGAAATATAAAGTGGGTGTTATTGGTTTAGTTTTTGTTTAACGGCACATCAACATCTTATGGGTTATTTAATATCAAAATTTTATTTTCTTGGGAGATTTGGTAAAAATTTTCCCCCAAAACTGTTAGTAATTGTTGCTTTTTTTTTTAATTTTTATATCTTGACTCGATTTTAGGGGTTCACTGTTTACCCATAGTGTGGACCCTAACAGGTGCTACCACCATGGGCCAGGGTAGACCTGAGCACAATAGTAATTATGTGGTGTTTCTACCCTTCTCAAAACCTCCCGATTGCTGCCGGATGTAGTTTATGGTTATACCCAGTACAAAAAAAAAGGCTTAGATAAATTAATTTTAAGTTAAAGTTGGTATATTAATCCCCTGAACAAATATAAACCAGGAAGAATTATCATCATCGTCATGTCTTTTTAACAACGGCACAGTGCTTCAATGATCCCTGGTACTGTTATGATTTTCTTTGATTGCCCTTCCAAAATTTTCAACATTTCATACTGCTGTATACCTAATTATATACAGTAATGGTATGTTCCTATCCTCTTAAATACGTGGACACTATTGGAGTAAAGGGGAGAGTAGAGGGATTATACTGACTAGCAATTCACTAGCAGTGTATCTACTTCACGCAGCATGCGAGTCCTGTATTTGTTGATATACTATTATTCCCAATTTCCGTTTTGGTGATCACTCACGCAGTAACATTCTAAGGTTACAACACATATTTTAATTCACTGTATTCGCAGATTTTCTGTATTTCTTTATGTTGAATTCCCGCGTTAACTCCGGTTTCCGTACGATTACTAGAGTTAAGCAACGTCAGGCATTGTCAATACCTAGATGGGTGACCGCTTGGGTATACCAGCTGGATGTGTGCGTGCTGGAATGGATTACAGCTTGGAATTAGAAATCGGAGAGTCGAGTTTCCATTCCAGTTAGGTTCGTTATATTCACTTGATCTCAATAAACAGCAAAAGGTTGATAAGCCATAAAAAAATTTATTTTTATCGTGAAGCATATCTTTTTTTTCTGTTTGTCTAGCAGGATTAACTCTGGTTAGTCGGGTTCTAATGCTATCACTGCCAGTGTAAAATATTACCTTGAACGGCTGATGTAATTTACAGATACATCCCGCCGGATAAAACCAACAAAAGTGACAACTGGCTTGAAATTCGATGGGCCGGCCTTGTGTGGTTAACAGATACATCCGGCCATAAATAAAAAATCAACAAAATGACAACCCGTAAAAGCAAAAATACGTGGGTGAAGAGGCATGGCCATGTGGGTCGCGTAGGCGTTTTAAGACGATATAAAATCTAGAACTTTTACTGAAGAAAGAGAGACTCCCACTGGTTTCCGACTCCCGACGGCTTCTTCCAGTGCGCGAACCCTCTCCAGTTGTCCTCTTGATCTACAAAAGCATGGCCGTCGAAAAAGAAAAGTATAAGTTTATTTTTATACATACGTGTTCCTGGTTGTTTTTCAATGTGCGTTGTGGTGCAGTGGATATCGACTCGGAACGACAAATCGGGGAGCCGAGTTCGAATTCCAGTCGAATTCCTTGCATTCATTTACGAACAAATAGCCTTGAGAAAAGTATTAATCCGTCTCTTCTCTCCAGTTATGGGTTGAATAATAGGACAAGATTGGGTTCTATAGCTTAGGCTGGCAACCAGTCAACCGCAGAAAGTAATGGCAACCTACTGCGGGATAATCTTCTGCCCAGTCAGTCATGTCTCGAAAGAGACAAAATCACCCAAAGCGTGTATCACGTATGGCATTTAACTGATACAACACCTGTATCAGAATATCCTTCAGCATTTTCATCCTGGTATTCTCTGTCACTTTACTCTCCTTTGCTACTACAGTGTATACTATTTACTACTCCACTCAAACACATGCTAGTGCACTTCGACGTCATGTCATGGCTGCTAAGCTTATCTCAGCAGATCAGTTACGGCTGAGTAATGAGTGTTATCCTCTACAATTTTGTAGCAGTGACTTACCTCGGTGACCCAAAAAGGCCAGAGTCGCTTGTATGTTTTGCAAGGGAGCGTGGAGACGGCGAATCGACGAGCTTCGGACGGATAGTGAGTTCTTCGGGTTGGGGGTCACCAAATTAAGACCGAATAAGACCAGTTTAAGACCAGTTTAGACCGGTTTTGAACCTATCCACCATGGTGGATAGGTAATGTTTTGACCAGTACCTGGGCGTACGCGCTCAGGTTCCCCATGTTAAAAAAGACCCTCAAGTAGGGGAGAAGATTAAATAATGTGAGTTGGACAGCACTTCGTGCTGCTAGAGGTGTTGGTGTCGCTTGTAGCTATTTTATTGACGGGTTCTGTGCGCTCATTGGCTGAGTGGTAGCCGGGTTGAGTGTATAATACACGGTATGCCCATTTTAGTTCTTTTTAACCGCTCGTTCGCGTCGGTGAGCTGCGTATCAGTGATAAAGACGAGCAGTGGGAATTTGGTTTGCCAGGTGAACCTGTTTGGACTTAGTATTACAAGTAATACTTTCTTTTCCTGTGTGTGCTTCCAACCAATATTTTTTATTATTGTTTTTCCGACAACTTTTTATACTCATTGTGAGCTACACACTTGTATTCTGATACAATTTGATTGATAGTCTCATTTCTCTCGCCTCACATTCAACATAACGCTAAAATACAAACTCTATTGACATTTACCTTTTCCCAGTTTATCAGCAATGGTTGATCCTGAGCTGCTATTAAAAATATCCACATTTTTCTACAAATAAAACATCCTGACGTTTTGTTTCTCTTTTGTGTTACTTTCAAAAACTGAATTTAAATTTCTTATTCACGTTCATCTATTCTCCTGTGCCATCACATATTTATAATGCTTGTCAACATTAAAACCCGTATTTTTTCCACCACATCGATTAAGGAATGTCAGAAAATTTACCATGTCTCTTATACTCATTCTGAACCACGCACCGACATTCTTGCAGTAAAATATCGTCTGGAGAGCGATAGCCGCGTTTACGGTAAAAAGTATCCCTTTTGTCTTTCTAGAGAATCTTTCTTGATATTGCGTCTCAATAATATGTGTTGGTGATTAAACTTAAAGTAAACCCTCAGGAGCGTAGGCGATAACGACTCTTCACAATTTCCTGTCCTTTTTAGCTCTTAAAAAAGTATGCCTTTCTGCTATCATAATTCCTGTTCTGCGAACTATTTACACAAGCCCTTTAGGTATGTTATTCGCTGCTTTCCTCTGTCCCTCTTACATTCAACATGTCCTGCGAGTGTCGAATTTTCTGAGCCTTTTCTCTTCATTATGTACTCAAGATATTACAACTGCTCTTTCTGTTGATAAATATAGAGTGCATAAATAAATTGTCGTCTGAATTACAGAAAATGAAAATAACACTGACATCTCATTTTAACAGATATATTTCCCAAAATTATACAATAATATCTTCAAATGCTAAAGAAAATGCTTTAAATGCTATCACGCGGTGTGACGTCACAGAACCGCATTGCAAATTTTCGAACTTCGTTTGATATTTTTGGTAACTATTGCCGTTGCCTAGCGGAGTTTTATGTCAACACAAAATAAAATCGTCGGTGATGGTGGATGTTAATGTGTTACCGTCTTAATAATCTCTCTGAAGATGGTTCATGTGAGCCGAAAGCTTAGAATCAACTTACTAAAAAATTATCCAAATGTTGGAGAATTTTTGTCTTTATTTTCACCTGAAATTAATGCCAAAATATGACGTTCAGAACGGCTTATGATTAAACATAATAGACATTCATTGTCTCTTATATTTAACAGTATATGTTTACAAAATGCTAAAGGGTAGATGTATTCAACAGAATCATCATTTGGCTTCAACAACGGCCTCTAGATGTCTTTGGAATCTCCTGAAACTCTTCTTTACTGTTTCTTTGTTTAAGATGGTCAATGCTGCCATAATTATTGTCTTCAGTTTGTCTTTGGTGTTGCAAGGAATTTCGTTGGTCTTTCGCTCAAACTGCACCTCACACATAATAAACAAGGGGGTTGCAGTCTATGGAGCTAGATGGTCAGATGTAAGGGATGATATGCTCGTAGAAAATTGACAGCCATGGCTGGATTCTCCTGTTTGCGGCATAGAGCAGAGGAGCTTCCAGCAGCCGCCCTCTTGATCCAGGGCAGCTGTACCTCCTCAAGTTACTTGATGTAGGCATCCGTGATAGGTTTGAGATTCTCACTAACAAACTCGTGAGTTCTTTTCTTATCAGAACGATCAGAGTGAGTTTTCAGTGCTGTCGTACCTTCGTAATCACCATTAGATTCATCCAACTCTTTCCGAACCCTCTGCACTGTCCTCAGATCGACACCCAAACACTCTGAAATGTTTGTATTGGAGCTTCCGGTGCGAATTCCAAGCAGTACAGCATGCCGTCTTCAAATTTCTGGCGGGGTGAATTGCGTCATGGTGCTTTTTTTACTTATAGACGGTACCCAACTGACCCTACTATACTGTGCAGTTCACAAACTAAAAACAAACAACGTGCATGCGCGAAAGTAATATATAAAATTGCAACAATTTATCCATCGCATCTTGTATCTCTAAATTGGAATTAAATTTGAATCGGCCTCAGACAGATGTATTGGATAAAGAACAAATAGTAAACATTTATAAATCGAGCATGTTTCGATTTTATTTAAGCTTCATCAGCGAATTAGATATAGAAAAAAAAATCGGGTGTTTTCATGAATGTGTTTGATTTTTACCGAGTACGCAGATTTCGCGTGCATTTAACTTGCGTTCGTTGGTATACCAGAACAAGGAATGCGGTATTCATGCTCAGAATGCTATCTGAACGTGCAGTACAAATGCAGAAGAACGTTTATCTGTGCTTTATAAACTACGCAAAGGCGGTCGACAAAGTACAACACAACGACTTGATAGAGATGCTCGATAACCTCGACGTTTTCAGAAAAGAGGTTAAAATAATCAAGAATCTATATTGGCAGCAAACCGCTTGTGTATGCATCGGAAGTGAACTCAGCTGATATGCAAAATTAGAAAAGATGTGTTTTCTCACCGGATTTTTTTCAACTTGTACAGCAAAGCGGTTATGAGAGAAATAAAAGCTTTGCCAGAATTCGTCATTGTTGGCCACAATCTCAACAATATCAGATACGCGGATGACACGGAAAGGAAAATGCAGAAGGTAGCAAAAGAAAGTGAGAAGAAACGATTGAGTATAAACTTCAACAAAACTGAATGTATGGTCATCAACAAAAAGAAGAGCCCAATATTCCACCTACAATTCGGAGAATTCAAATACTAGGAACTAATCCATTTATTATTTACTAGCAGTATAGCCAGGTGTTGCTCGGGTGTAGTGAAAGCTTTAAAACTAATCCATGGTCCTGGAGCTCAGACTCTTTGGACGTTGGCACGAAAGACTAAAAAGCAATAGTTATTTCTAGTTAAAGCGAAACCATAGACTAAAAGAAAAATGCATGAATGTAAGTCAAATTTTGATTTCCTGCTGTCGATATCAAATAAGTTTTTTTCGTCGTAAACTGAATTTTGAAGGCTAAATAAGTCCTCTGAGTAAATGTCATCATGGCTGAGACTAAGAACTACAATTATACCTCATTAAAGCCAAACCCGAAGCAAAAACTAAAATAAAAGGGCTGAAAAAAATACAGACATACAGGCAGATAAACAGACATACACACAAACATCTTGCCTTTTATAGATATATATTATCGATTTTCTGCACTATTATCATTTATGTCTTGTCTATGAGTATATCAAATTTGATTAAAATCGGACCACTCCTATAACCCGATTTTTTCGATTATCGATTTTCGATATTTATTGGGACTACCTCGACACAAAACATAGCTAAGAACACTCGCAGACGTTTATAGTACAACTGTGTAAATTTTCAAGAAAATCAGTTCAGCCGTTTCGTAGTCTATAGGTAATGGACACACACACACACAGACACGCACATACACAGACAAAGTTCCATTTATAAATAAGTTTAGATTAGATCTTATATACAAATCAGCCATCCGACCGTGCATAGAATACTGTTGTCATATCTGGTCAGGCGTCCCTGTTGTTCATCTCAGTATTCTCGACAGGCTCCAAAGGAGAATCTGTAATGTGATTGGTCTCGACCTGGCAGCTCGATTCCAGCTACTTTCTCACCGGCAGGATGTGGCTTCCCTCTGTGTCTTCTACAAATATTTTCATGGCTTCTGCTCCGACGAACTTAGGTCACTGGTGCCCCCTCCACAAGAATTTACTGGCAACAAGGTCCCACCCTTTTACAGCTAAATAAAAAAAAATGCAGGCGACAATTCTACTCCCTCTGCTTCTTTTCTCGCACTTCCAGCTTGTGGAACTCCTTTCCATATACTTGCTTTCCTGACGGCTACAACCTCCAGGAATTTAAATGCAATATCAATTCCCATCTCTTATCCTCTTGACTCCGGTCCTTTTTACATCATCCCTTGTATCTTCTTTTGCTTTTTCTTTACCTTCGCAACTGTCTTCATGCCTGTGTTCGCATCCTTCTCTTTCTCTGACACCCCCAGTAACTGGTTCGGTTTACTTTTCACTCTCATCCTGCCTAAACCTTTACGCTTATGTAGCTCCCTGCGTATCAGTACCGCCTTGCTTGAGGTGAAATTATGCCTTTTTAAGTAAAGGCCTTTTTCTAATACTTCAACGTTTTGGGGAAATTAGGTTTTTGAATTTGTCCAGCGTCTGTAATATTTTAAAAAAATTTTTTCTTTAGTTTCTTTCTTTTTCCCTCCCTTCCTTCTTTTATCTCTCTTACCACCTTTTTTCCGTGTTGCTTAAACTTACGTCGATTTAACACGGCTGTCTGTTAATTTTTAGTTACATTCTCCCTTTTTTTTTTCTTTTTTTTTTTTTGCGAACCCAGACGATGTCAATTTTTTTTCTTTTCTTATTTATTTGATTTTATTCTATCTGTTTCTTTTTCTTTTTCGTTTTCTTTTTCTTTTTCTTTCCCTTTATTTTTATTTTTATTTTATTTTATTGTTTATTTTTTAATTTCTTTGCAATCTATTTAAAAAGGAAAAGTAGACTAATTTTTCTCCAGTTTCTGAAAGGTTTTTTCTGTTGCTGAGGTGATGTGTCGTCCCCCGTGGGGATCTTCATATCGAAATGGCCATTCAACATCTTTGAATTAATCCTTTTTTAATATATATATATATATATATATATATATATATATTGGCGTCATATGCTAAAAGTCTGCCTTCTTCTACCGAGCGCCCATAGCTCAGAGGTAGAATCGCCGACTGACGCCAATTCGGTCGGGTTTCAATCAGATTTCTAACCGTACTGATGAGCTATGATACAGCGAAACAGATCTGTCTGCGGATGATTATATATATATATATATATATATATATATATATATATATATATATATATATCCGATATAAATCAGAGGAAAATATTTGTTAAGTAATCGCTATGGATCCAGGTAATATTAGATTAAGTATTAAACCTGATCCAACAGAGAGTTCGATGTAAATTTGAATTTAAAGATCCATTATTTATTCCACATATACTCTCAATTTATTACATTTGGAGAATAGGTATTTCAACAGGTCTTTAAAATCGGACCAGCATTTCTCTTTGTTGGAGAAGCCACCCCTTGAGTATAACCGGTTAGTTCTACGGCTATATCGCGTTCCCGTCCGATCACCGAAGTTAAGTAACATCGAGCCTGGTCAGTACTTAAATGGGTCACCATTTGGGAATACCAGGTGCTGTAAACGTAAGGACCAAGAATGGTTCACCAGGTTAGGGGTTGGGCGCAGGGCTAACAACCATGTCCCGTCAAATCAGTTTGTTACAGAAACAGCAACAAAAAGTTGCTGCCCTATGCATCATCTGGGTGTGACGGATAATGATGATGATGCTGATGATGATGATTGCTGCCCTATGCATCATCTGGGTGTGATGGATAATGATGATGGTGATGATGATGCTGATGATGATGATTGCTGCCCTATGCATCATCTGGGAGTGATGGATAATGATGATGTTGCCGATGATGATGATTGCTGCCCTATGCATCATCTGGGTGTGATGGATAATGATGATGATGGTGATGATGATGATTGCTGCCCTATGCATCATCTGGGTGTGACGGATAATGATGATGATGCTGATGATGATGATTGCTGCCCTATGCATCATCTGGGTGTGACGGATAATGATGATGATGCTTGATGATGATGATTGCTGCCCTATGCATCATCTGGGTGTGACGGATAATGATGATGATGCTGATGATGCTGATTGCTGCCCTATGCATCATCTGGGTGTGACGGATAATGAAGATGATGCTGATGATGATGATTGCTTCCCTATGCATCATCTGGGTGTGACGGATAAATGATGATGATGATGATAACCGGTTAGGCGACAGTAACAAAGCAATCCTATAAAGTCTCTCTTATCCGCGGGGGATATGTTACGAGATGTCCAGCAGATGCCAGAAATTGAGAATAATAACAAAACTTTCGTAGCCGAGTGGTAAGGCACACTGGATCAAGCTTTGGTACCTAGACTTTTTAAATTTAAACGCAGCTCTAGACTAGCCTCGAGATCTCATCAATTTACGGTTGAGCTGGATAGATGTAGTCGTATATTCTATGCTAAAATTTTATCTTCTCGAACCGCTTTCGTGTGGAAATCCATTCCAGCTCCATGATTTGCAGCCAACTTTAATCTGCAAAATTTTAAATTCAGTGTCAATCGCTATCTACTGTCTTCCTAATTACTCTTTCCTCTTCACACTAATTATTACTTCTGTTCCAAATTCTTCCACGCCTTGTAACCTCTTCTGTCCTAGTAACTTTACTGCCTTGCATGGGGTGAAACAGGTTTTGTTTTAAAAACAAGGGTCGTACATTTGTGCCACATATTTTAAAACAGTCAACCATCAACGGAATTGTTCGCTGCAAATTCATTTTGCTGATTCGATTAATTTCAAGATGGAGAGGGTATAGAATACAATGAAGAATTTAGAGCTGTTACTCAAGGCCATAACACGAATTCTGGCGCACATCTAGCAAGATAATTCAAAATCGAAAACTTAATGCTGAATCGCCGAGGTGGATACGATACACAGAAAAAGTGTGTTGCAGTATTATTCAGCACAATATTCGGTAATAAACGGATATACACAGAACAGTACATTAGTTACAATGTCATACGAGACAGAACTTACAACGCAGAGAGGAGAAGTTTAGATCGCAATAGTCACCGAAGTAATCAGTCCGAATATTACTCGAATGACACTCGAATGTTACGCCTTGAATGCTACTATTCTTTACTTAAATAGACCATTTCAGACCATGGGCCATTCAATGATTGAGAAAGCTGCAGAGGTGTCAGCCACTCTACAACACTTAATACAGGCAAAGAACAGTTTTGATTTATCGTAGAAAAAAACGTTGCAAACTGAGAATTGGAAGTGGAAAAAAGGTAGGGATTATTATAATTATTATTAGCGTCTGTTCATACAGAAAAGGTATAAATACGAGATCTGTTTATAGGATCAATAAATTTATCAGACATCTGATGAGCGTTTCGTCACGAAACTCTTGAATCGGTTAACGAGATAAGCCATTGCACACGCGCACACATTATCCACCAAATCTCACATAGCCTAACTAGAATTATAATAAACAAACACACAAGGTGACTACCAGACAAGACAAATACAAATTAAGTCTGCTTAATCAATAAAAAACAAACACAAAACTAATTAATACGAAAACTTTCTTTACCAGATTTTATTCCTGATGAAGCTTAAATAAACACGAAACTTTAATTTATAAACGTTTCAAATTTGTTCCTTATACTATATATGTTCATATATATCAGTCAGTTAAGTGCCATACGTGATAACCGCTTGAGCGATCATGTCTCGAAATATACATGACTGTTTGGACAGAAGATTTTTCCGCAGTTGGTTTCCATTACTTTCTGTGGTAGACTGCTTGCCAACCAAGGCTATAGAACCCAATCTGGATTGCTATTTAACCCATAGCTTCGAGGAGATGCAACGGATTAATACCTTTCCTAAAGGTATTTGCGCGTAAGTGAATGCAACGAATTCGACTGGAATTCGAACTCGGATCTCCAACTTCATTCCAAGCCGATATCCACTGCACCATAAACATGTCCAATTTTGCATTTCTTTTATTGATTGATTCGGTTTCTTCGGGTTATTGCCACTTTGCAGTTTATTTAAAGCCAAATTGTGAGATTTCTTTTAGATAATAATAGATTAGTGATGCAAGTATTGCTAATTACCCCATAGCTGGAGGGAGAAGAGGCAGATTTAGTTCTATCCTAAGAGTATTTGCGCATAAGTGAATATAATGATCACAACGGGAATTGGAACTCGGCTCTCTGAGTAGCAAAGCAAAGCCATTATCCATTGCACCACCTGAGCATCCAAGGTTACAGCGCCTGGCATTCCTAAGAAGTCATCCATTAAGGTACTGGGAAGACTCGACAATTCCCTCGATGACTGCACGGGAACCGTTGATTATCCTAACTTAGCATCTCAACTTCAGTCACTTTCTCACCGAAGTGGCGTGGCTTCGCTCTGCCTTTTCTACAAATATTTTCGTGGCAACTGCTCTGACGAGCTTTTTTTTTTTCCTGTTGCCTCGATCACATGAATTTAAGCGTGCTACAAGATTGGCATCTATGTTACCACAGAAATAGTTAAATATAACCTAGCATTCTATTTACTCGAACAGTTTCTTTTATCGCTCAACCCGCCTGTGAAACACTCTTCCGTTTACTTGCGTCCCTGATAAGTCAGTCAGTTAAGTGCCATACGTGAAACACACTTGGGTGATCATGTCTAGAAAGAGACATGGCTGACTGGGCAGAAGATTATCCCGCAGTAAGTTGACATTACTTTCTATAGAACCCAATCTGTCCTGTTATTTAACCCATAACTGGAAGAAAGAGACCGATTAATACCTTTCCCAAGGGTATTTTCGCGTAAGTGAATGCAATGAATTCAACTGATACGTACAATCTCCAAAAAATTAAATGTAACGTTAATTTCTATCTTCTATCTTTTTGGATCTCGTTTATCTCTTATCCTTTCTTCAATATCCCCTGTACCCAGTCTTTTCTCTCACTGGAATCCACCCTGAGTCCTAGTGGCAATCATGCTTTGCTTGTGCTGATTAAACCCTTTATTCACTAATTTTTTGTTCAAGTGTTTTCCTTACAATATTATTACCAATGTCTACGACCTTATACGAGCATTATGACACATATTGAACAAACTTCCGACCACACTTATAATTTGCCAACCAATATTTGGCAGTCAGAAATCTTAAAATTTCATAAGATCACTCTAATCTGGCATGAGATCACAGATTTAACGTGCCCAGTGACTATCGGACTCGTAATTTTCTTTGAGATTTTTATTTCATTTAAATATATCTCTTATATCGCCCGGTTCACACTCCACCCACATCTATTGAACAGGTGAAGAGGCTCATCCCTTGTTTCCTGTTTAGGATGTGGTTTCCGGCTTTCTCTTTTCCAATCTTTTCACTCTTGCGTAGCCCCCTGCACATCAGTGGCGTTACCGCCTTGCTCGGGGTGATATGATTAAATATATATATATATATAGAGAGAGAGAGAGAGAGAAAAAAGTGATTAAAAGATTGAGAGATTGAGGGATCAAAGCCTTTGGCAAGCTATGGTTTAGATGTTGTCACACAAAATCTCAAGTTTGGGGATCTCTGGAAGGGACCTTACAATCTGAAAGTCTTTTCTTTCAAGTAGATGTTTGGAGGTTTTTTGCCAAGCTTCTGGTACCTATGAGACGCCTGCGCCCTACAAAGCTCACTACTTGGTCCTACTCACTTTATTTTAACGATTTGCGTAAGAACATTCTCAGATCACTAGTAAATATCTGGGCCGAGAGTACCACAGCGTGAAGCGAGTTTGTAACTTTCAGTACCCCAAAAACGGAGTTAACGCTGCCATTATTGATCTGACTGTAAATTCTCATGAGTCACGATGGTCGCTTACGCTCTTGATAATGATTTCTTGGGTCGATTGATAAGAAAAAGGAAAATGCTTATGAGAAGGAGAAAGTAAGAATTAAGTTAAAAAAGGAAAATAAACAGGAAAATGCGCAAAATAAAATTAGAAGAAAATAGAAAAAGAAAAAGGAGGTAAATGAAAATGAGGGGTAAATATATAAAAATTAAAATAAATGGGGAGGGGGGTAAAATGTGATAATAAAAATTGAGAAGAAATAGTAAGCAAAAAAAGGGAAAAGAAAATGGTTGAAAACGAAAAAGAAAATAAAAAAGAGAAAAATGAAAATGGGAAAGAAAAAGTCAAGAATTTGTTTTTTAAATTGCAAAAAAAAAAATGAAATGAAAAGTTGGAGATTAAAAGGGTAATTAACTAGTGGAAAAAGAATAAGACGAAGGAAAAAGTTCTAGAAAATACGAGGAAAATGAAAATGAGAAGGAAAAATAGAAAAATGGAAAGGTAAAAAGAAGAAAAGAAGGAAAATCAGAATGGAGAAAGAATATAAGAAAACGTAAGGAATAAGAAAATGGGGAGGAAAAATGAAAAAATGAAAATGAGAATGAAAAAGTAAAAAAAAAAAGAAAAGGGAAATTTGAAGTAAAATCAAAAAAAAAAAGGAAAAGGGAATAAAAAGTGAAAGATGAAAAATGAAGGAAAAATGGAAAAGAAATAGAAAAAATAAAAACAGAAAATGGGAACGAAAACGGAAAAAGAAACAATGAGAAATTAAAAGCGGAAGAGAAAAGGTAATAAAAAGAAAAGACGAATGAAAATTGAGGTAAAAAAAAATTAAGAAAAAAGGCAAATGTGAAAGTGAGAAGAAAAATGTAAAAAAAAAAAAATAGAATGTAAAAGTAAGAAAAAAGAGGAAAAAGAGTAGATAAAAAGGAAAAAGGAGAAAGGAAAAAGAAAGTCCTTATTATAACTACCTACAATGAATTATTTAAAATAAGTGAACTGGAATAAAAAAATTTAAAAAAAATGAAAAACTAAAATTAATGTTTCATTCTCCAAAATGGCTGACTTAATGCGAACCGAGCAAATTGACCTCTGATCCTTGCATTACGTGCACAGCCGTTAACACAACAAGGCAAATAAATGCATTTACCAAAAGTAACGCAGAAGGCAATGGAATTGGTTCGTAATTTTCTTAATCCAATAATAAGATGGAATTGTCGGTATTGGAGGGTTAGTGAAAGGGTCAGGTCACCGAAGTAGAATCTAGTTTTGCGTGAAATATATTTAAGTATTCCTCGTGGAGTGAAGACCAAAATGACCATTCTCTCACTGAGACTGACGGGGTATCAAATGGTTGTGCAACTCGTTTGGAATCGTTATACCGGGTGAGGGGTAATTTTTAACTTATGAAATATACTTGTCGATTCAAACAAATCTTTCCGTCAGAAGATTTTCATTATTCTTCTTTTATGTACCTTATCCTTTCAGGACGTAGGCGATCATGGCTTTTCACGTCTTCTTATCCCTGGTGGATCTTAGTAAGCTTTCTCTTGCTAAACTACGCAAACCCCGTTCTATCATCCACCTGCTCAGACCCTTTAAATATGTTATCCGCTGCTTTCCCCTGTTTCCTTTTCCCTCTATGTGACCTGTTAGTATCAGGTTCTCCAAGCCCTCCTTCCTCATTGCATGTTCCAGGAACTTTAGCTGTCTTTTCTTGATGCTCATTATTAATTTTCTTTTCGTTTCCATTCTTTCCAACACCTCATCATTGCTCACATGCTCGACCCATGATATCCGCAGCATCTTTCTGTAGAACCACATTTCAAGTGCTTCAAGTTTTTCCTTCATCTTTGATGAGATTGTCCAGAATTTACTTTATTGAAGAACTGACATCACATAGCAATCCAGTACTCTCTTCTTTGTTTCTAGTAAAAGTTTCCTGTACTGGAACAGAATAATCATATGAAAAGGCATTCGCTGTGTCTATTACACTTTGCCAATACCTCATAAATAATTGTTGTGGAGTAAAGAAGACACCCCTGGTAACACAAATGGATTAGACAAGACGCCTTAAATAATAAAAAAAAAACAAAGACAGAGAACCGTTGGAGTCTGTCGAGACATAATATTATAATCGTTAATAGTAAATTATAATGGAATCGAAACTTGTACGAAGCAAGTAAAATAGTTTTTTTGTTTTTGTTTTTTTTTTTTGCTTCAATACACATAATAACTGTGACGACGAGGAATTAAAACCATGTTGGTGTAGTTTTTTCTTTGCTGTGCTTAAAAAAACGGATATTTTTAAATATGAAATAATTTTTAGCCAAAGTGACTAACATACAGCAATAACAACAACAACAGTAGTTGTTGGAATTCTAGATACAACAAAAGTTAATTAAGAAAATTTCGAAGAAAACCGAAAATTCTCCAATTTCTTTCACACCCAACGCGTTGGCAAATGCCATAGATAAGTTCACATAAAATTCAGATGATGCAATTATCTTTTTTACTTATTTTAAAAAATACGAGCAATTTTACAGAGAAGAATGCAGTGACTAGGAAGATAAGAAAAACAGACTTTTGTTGAGAAAGTTAGCACCAGTAGAACATGAAAAATACTGTAATTTTGTACTACCGAGAAAATCGGTAGAGATTTGATTTGAAGAAACGGTAAATATTCTGATTAAAATCTTTAGTGAGAAAAGTTCATTATACAATACTCGTTGGAAATGTGTGAATCTGACAAAAAAAGAAGACAAATTTTGTCATATATGCTGGAAACGTTACAAAGTCGGGTGATAGATTAAAATTAAATGAGCTGACTCGGGTTATGTTTAAAGGTTTCATTGTCGTTAAAAGATTAACGGCGAAAAAAGACGCAGAAATACGTGCTAAATTTCTCACGAAACCGAAACAGAATAAAACACTAACATTAAAAAAAATATTAGACGAATGTCAGAGAATCCTAAATTTGAGACATGAAATGGTGGAAAGTGAAGAAAAAGAATACGCATATATGCAATCTAAAAAAGAATGCGGTAAAAGAAAAATCAATCCAATATTTGAAATGTGGAAAATTACATCTCAGAAATGTGTCCCTTCAAGAATTCAAAATGCTACAAGTGTGGAAAAGTAGGACATAAAATGTCACACTGAAAAGCTAAAGCAGGGAAAAGTTCTCACAGATAAAGATTCGTATACAGCGTTGCGATTTAAAAAATAATTACAGAGAACTAAAGAAAATTTGTGTTCGTGAAAATTAATAATGTGGATGTAAAAATGAAACTAGACACTGGTAGTGATATCAGAATAATCAACGAAGCTACATGGAAAGCAAACGGAAAACCTATATTAAAAGACCTTCGAAAATTGTACGTGGCGTGTCGGGTGAGAAATTATTCGTTACTGGTGAAATTACTTGCAACGTTTTGTTTCGTAACAAGTGCGCAAATACTATGTCTTTTATGTATTAAAAAATACTACAAATTTATTCCATACTGACCGGATGGAATAATTTCGTGTTATGGGACTTACCTATAAATATTTATTTCAAAAATATAACTGGACAAGTGACCAGTTTTACAATGTAAAAATTTAGAAGAAGAATTGAAAAATGTTTTCCGGATGTTCTGTTGGATTAGTTGGGTCGGTGTTCCAAAGTCAAAGTAACATTTCAAGTGAAAACAAAATCGACGCCAGTATTTAAACCGAAACATAGTCCACGGTTCGAAGATTTGGACCAAATCAACAAAGAATTAGATAGACTTGAAAAAATGGGTGTAATTGAAAATCTTGACCATTCAATATGGAAAACACCAGCAGTGTATGTAAACAAATATGATAAAATTGATGGTTGTGCTGATTTTCGACAGTGTTAAAAAAGCGTTTAGAATCACATAACATAAAATTAAATGAGCTGGCTCGGGTTATGTTTAAATTTGTGTTCTTTTTTTGTCATATTCACACACTTCCAACGAGTATTGTATAATGAACTTTTCTCACTAAAAATTTTGTTCAAATCAAATCTCTCCCGATTTTCTCAGTAAAACAAAATTACAGTATTTTTCATGTTCTACTGGTGCTAACTTGTTCAACAAAAGTTTTTCTTTCTTATCTTCCTTATTGTTACATTCTTCTCTGCAAAATTGCTGGTATCTTCTAAAATAAACAGAGAAGATAATTCCATCATCTGAATTTTATGTGAATTTATCTATGGCATTTACCAAGTCTGGAGGAAATTTTTGCGTAATTAAAAGGTGGAAAAAACTTTTGAAACTGAATTTTACATAGCTATTGGGCGCTATTTTCTTTCTTTCTAATAACATTTTCCTCTTTCTTGGTACTTTGTTTAGATTTTGAAAAGCATCTTTCGCTAACCCAGTACATCTTCGGATGTCGGTGTCACATTTTCTGTCAACTTTTAAAATTCGCCTAAATATTTAAACTTTTGTACTTTGATTTTGATGCGTAAAATTCGCAGTTTGCATCTCTTTCTAAAATTTATTTTTCTACCTCGACTTAATAAAATACGGGAAAAGTTTTGGGTTACGCTGCGTTTCTTTACAAATTGAGATTTTTTTCCTAAAGTAAAAGATAAAATTTCCTTCTCTTATTACAAAAGTGTTCAAATTTAGATTTGTCTGCCCACAATACATTTTGTTAAATCATGAATATTTTTTAAAAGAAAAATTATATTTTGTTTTCGTCATTACACAGTAGACTTTTTGAGATTACTAAAAGTGCTAGAGATTTGATGCAGATCAACAGAAGCCTGAAAAAATAAGATCATTCGATTTTGCAAAGACATAAAATGCCCTTTGGTTTATGCACAATTGGCAAATAAATTCACACTTTTCTAGATTACATCAAAATTCACTCTAGTCAAAAAATGACTAAAAATTTTGCGAAGTGAATACCCAAGAGCGAGAGTCAGATTTTCTTTTAAATGAAGAATATTTGGGAATGTTTACTAGCTAATTTTTCGTTGGTTTCAAAATATAAATAAAACTGAGTCCTGGGTATGACAATAAACTACAACCGGCAGCAAGTACTCCAGGCTTCTCTTACTACCAAAACATCCAAATATTGATTCGTCTGCCAACAATAGATTTTATTAAATTATGAATGTTTTGTATGAAAAATATTCTATTTTGTTTCCATCCTTAATTCTATGAGATTACCAAAATGTTTTTTGTAGATATGATTCAGTTCAAGAGATTCACAAAAAAGAATATCATTCGATTTTGCAAAGATATGAAATAGTATTTAGCTTACGCATAACTGGAAAATAAATTCACTTTTCAAGAAGACAACGCTTCAAAACACCTAGCGTTAAAAGAAAAAGAACAAAATTTTTCGTAAAGAATACCACAGAGTGAGTGATAATGAGCTTTTCGTTTGTTTCAAGAATGCTTGGGAATGTTTACCATCAACATTTTTTTAAACGTTGTAAAGAATGTCGAGAATTCGTATTACAACAATTAAGGCGAGTGGTGGTATAATTGACAAAAACAAAATATGATGCTTTTATATGATACTTGTTAATTGCTAAGTGCTTATTTTTGGTCAAAATGAAAGCAAATGCGCTGTAGTTACTGCAAATGTGTCTCTTGTAATGTTACTTTTGTATAGTTACGTTGTAAAGTCGCAGATACAAGTATGATTACGCCTTCAAACAACAGTGGCGTCAGACACTTATTCTTCTCCGACTCTACACTCTCTAATCCCTCTATATATCCACACACACACACACACACACACACACACACGTAAAAAAAGCTGATCGGCAATCTGATTTCTTACAAAGAATACATATTCTATTCATACAAATTCACACAAAATCTATTGTAAATTACTTGTCGGCATTAAATAACCCATTGAGGTTAATATGCCGTAAAACAAACCAAACCAGCCAAACTTATTCTACTGTATCTTCGGATTTCTGTGTCACATCTTCTGTTGTAATACTCCCCAGATATATAATTTTTCTACTTGTTTAATTTTGAAGACTCCTATTTGCAGCTCGAGTCCTAGGCTGTCCCTTTTGCTAACAACCATATATTATGTCTTCGTACAAATTGATTTTTAGTCTTTTGTTACCACTTTCTTTTACTACTTTCTCTTTGTGGTCCTGTAGTTTTCTTTCTTCAATCAACAAGTGCCCATTCGTGTATCGTATCTTGCAAAGATTGTGCGCACCAATCAAAAAATCCTTGTAGAATTTAGTTCTGTTAGGATAACCTCGTTGCAAAGGTTAAATACATCTGGCGATAAGATGCATTCTTGTCTTACGGTTCTTTTTGTTTTTAAGTACTTGCCCAATTCGTTTTCCACCTGAATGCAGGCGGTTTCCCGCCCCCTATAAATCCTGGACTATTCCAGTATCCTTCCCTAATAAATAAAGTTTTCTTCGCAGTTCAAATAGATCGTTGTGCACTACCTAATCCTCGAAGCTCACAAGGTATCTCACTGTAACTCATTCATCGACAGTTTATTTTTAGAATAACGATTTCAGAAACGCCATTTACTTTTCATGGTTGGTTTGGTCGATGAGAAAAACGAATTGACTGTCTGGAAGAAGAAATCCATAACAACGAACCAGGTGTGAAACTATACGCTAATAAATGTATACTAACTGGCGATGTAAAAAATAATATATATATATATATATATATATATATATATATATATATATATATATATTACGAAGGTATATCGAAATTTACGAAACTCGCATAAGCCGAGATATTTGAATTGAATTTGTTTAAACATTATTATTTTTTAATAGATACTCGTATTTGAGTCTGTTTATATATATATATATATATATATATATATATATATATATAGTATTTTCTACATTTTAGACTCGAAACACGTGTAGCGTCACAAATACCATTATGGACACTTAATGTATCATAACATGTATAATTACAAAAACAATAAATATACACTTTAAAGAAAACGTTCACGGTTTCTCACACTTTTTATTCTATATATATATATATATATATTAACAGTACATTATTTCCACTGGCCTTTATCGCTTTTGAGAAATCTTATTAAGAAAATATAAAAAAAATAATAATATTTAAATAAATAAAATTATATAAATATATATATGTATGTGTATGTGTGTGTCTGTGTGTGTGTGCGTGTGTATGTTAGGACCTTCAATAAGTTCTTACTGATTTTTCATGAAAAGGAATGTTTTTTATTTACGAAAATTAGTAAGACACATGCCGCTGAAAGTAATGTATATCGCTAGTCATTACTTTTTCCCTCATCTTTTTGGCAGCATTTGAATTTTACGTCGGAAAAATGACTCGTCATTTGAAGCTAACCATGAGTCAACACATTTTTCTGACATCTTCATAAGAATGAAAGTGCTGCTCAGCCAGGCCTTATAGACGCTGTTCGTCGTCTCTCGGCTTCAACTCGTACGGCACTCAATGTCTTTGCATTTGACTCATTCCTAATGCTTTCAAACGTTTCGAAACTGTTGTGTGATCAACTCTTAATAATTCTGCAATTTCTGATTGAGGCTGACATGAGTCTTCAAGAATTAATGCCTCCCTTAATTCTTCGTCTTCAAACTTTTTAAGTGCACCAGATTTTTCTTTTTCTTCAACATCAAAGTCATTATTTTTGAAACGTCTAAACCAATCTTTGCATTTTCTTCCTGGCAGAGCATTGTTCCCGTAAGTCCCAACAAGAATTCTGTGTGTTTCAGCTGTGGATTTCTTTTGAATAAAGTAGTGCAGTAAAATTTCCCACAAGTATAATTTCTTTTGCACGAAATTTAACACTATGAAAAACAAAGTTGTTTACACTTAGGCGAAAGGACATACACTTAATTTCAAGCTTGCTTATAGTACGTCCTTATGGATACGTTACCATCTGACACAACACGCACACAGTTTTAGGAATGTGGTGCAGTGGATATCAACTCGGAACGACAAATCGAGGAACCGAGCTCGAATTCCAATTGAATTCCTCGCATTCACTGACACACAAATACGTGAATGGTATTAATCCGTCTCTTCCCGCCAGTTATGGGTTAAATAATAGGACAGATTGTGTTGTATAACCTTGGCTGGCAACCAGTCTACCGCAGAAAGCAATGGCAACCTACTGCGAAATAATCTTTTACCTGGGATAATCTTTTACGCATAATCTTTCGAGACGTGATCGCCCAAAGCATGGATCATGTATGGCACTTAACTGACTGATCTGTTGGAAAACTGCAAGAACTTATTCAAGGTCCTAATATATATATATTGGGTAGCGACTCCGACTGACACCAAATCGGCCGTGTTTCGATCCCGGCCAGCAGCAAGTGAATGTGTCTAGCCACACTGATGAGCTGTGATACAGCGAAACAGACTTGTATGTGGATGACTAATATATTATTTTCTCGTTACGATTGAGCTCTCTAAAGAAGAAAATTTTAAAAACAGTTTCCACTTCTGTGATATATGCTTTACTCTTCAGAAATGCATTGAGTTCTTTAGGTGACTGGCATGTGTATACACTGCTTATATACAACACGTTAACATTTCCGATATCTGGTTCTATGCGCCTATGGCTTAATGGGTAGCGACTCCGACTGACATCAAATCGATCGTGTTTCGATCCTGACCAGAAGCAAGTGAATGTGTCTAGCCACACTGATGAGCTGTGATACAGCAAAACAGGCTTGTGGATGACTAATATATATATATAAAGAAGTAATTAATTATATTTTATTAATCCGACAGATTATTTCACTTTAAACTTTATTTTAGTTGATACTCGTATTTGAGTGGACGCTTCTTTATTTATTATACACTATAAGCTCTTGTCGCAGATTTTTCTTTAATAAAATTTTTAGACGAAAATAAATAAATATCCTGTTTACTAAATAAATAAAATGCCTACTAAAATGTTTAAAGTGATAATACATCCATATATAAGAGATTACGTAAATAAATTCATCACAGCGAACAACGCTGAAATGTGTAGCTTAATCAAGAAGATTTTCAATGATTACCAACCAGAATATCTTTACGGTACTGTAAAAACTCATAAACCAGATTTTCCTCTCTGACCTAATATATCCCAAATATCTACACGTGTATACCAGCTATAAAAAAAACATCAATCATATAATTTCTCTACATCGCATCAACAAATGAATTCCTCCATATTTTAAAAGCAGTAATTCTGATATGTACTACTCTAGCTTCACTTGATGTTGAAAATCTTTTTACCAACGCTATAGTTGAAGAAACAATAATTACAATTAGTGATGGCATCTTCAAACACCCGTCAATCCCTCCTCCAAAATTTCGACCGGCATCTCTTCGGAAACTACTCCTCGCCTGCACCACGAAAGTTCTATTTTATGATCATAATGGCAACACTTACATCCAAACTAATGGTATCAACATGGGAAACCCATTAGGTCTTACTTTCACTATTTCTTACATGTCTTATATTGAAAACAAATATTTAAAACAATTGATAAACCAGAAATCTACACAAGCTATGTTGTTGACATTTTTGTTTTGATGAAAGATAAGGATGAAATTATAAATCTGAAATCAATTTTTGAAAAAGAAATTAGACGTTAAATTTTACATATGAATTCATGGTGTTAATATAGAACTAAAAACCAAGAATTAACCACTTACCTGTATAAAATTCCACCAGTACGAATTCTTGTAAGTAGCAGTGATAACAAAATTAAATAAGGTATAGGATCAGTCAGTTAGTTAAGTGCCATAGGTGATACACATTTGGGCGATCAAGTCTCTTTTGACTGGGCAAATGGTTATCCCGCAGTAGGTTGCCATTACTTTTTGAGGTAGACTGGTTGCCAACCAAGGCTATAGAACCTAATCTGTTCTGTTATTTAACCCATAACAGGAGGGAAGAGACAGATTAATATCTTCCTAAGGGTATTTGTGCGAAAGTGAATGCGAAAGTAATATATATATATATATATATATATATATTACTCTGATAAGAAAAGATCAAAATTTATTACGTAAAAAATACTGAAAAGAAATCCTGATAAATATTTTCCCATAAATAAACATACTCAAAATACGCTTTCTTACATCAGCAGCTTTTATAAAATCCATTATTTATGGAATCAAAGATGAACCTACCTACAACCATAACCAGTGTAGCTTAAATTGTGTCACTCTCCCATAAACATTTCCGCGATCAATAACACGGACTTTTACCAGACATAAATAAAAATAACCACTAGATACTCTTGCACAAACAGGTACGTACATTATTAACTGATTCTCGTATAGAATTATGACATACATACACACATCAATTATACACATGAACGCTACCGAACAAAACGAATAAAAGTGATGTTTACTTCAGCAATAAAAAACAAACAACGCAAAAATAAAAATCCCAGAACTCTATTTTCTCCACCATATTGCATTTTCTAATGAAACTTTAATAAAAGCGAATCATGTTCAGTTTAAAACATTTCATATATTTCTTTATTGTATCCTACCATTCCTATATTTTTTGGTATTACCTATTTATTATACATTAATATTTATATATATATATATATATATATATATATATATATATATATATATATATATATATAGTGTTGAGTTTTGGTGATGCTAATGCCAAGATTGTTGTTTTTAGTGATTTACTGATAAAAATATGTTTTGCCAAGCAGGGTTTTTCTTATAAAGTGCTCGATATCGATAGGATTAATATAGAGAAATTTTTCACGTCACTGATCCGAGTTATGCCAAAGTAGACGTTTCTATGATGTCCTCACTCCTCAGAGCTTCTCAATTGCACTAAGTTCCATATAAATAAAAATAAGACCGGGATACAACAGGAGATTTTTTCAAAAGCCCTGAAGAGTGAGAACATCACAACACTGCCTTCAAGAAACTTTGAATTTTGCATGACACTGCTTAAATAAACGGCACACTTCTTCACATTATATATATATACATTAGCATCATAGCTCGGCGTTGCCCGTGCAACTCAGAATATTTTAGAAGTAGGAGAAGATGCTTTTACATATTTTGTTTTTGTTTGAATAAACACTTTTTAAAAAAAATATTTCTTTTGTTTCAAAATTACGAGGAAAAATATGCACATTTCTTTGTTGACCAAATGAATTTTTAAAACGTTAGAATAAAAATTAAATATAAAGGCTCAATAATAAAAAATATTTTAGTCGCGTTTGACATGTGTGATTTGATTTCTGTGACGTAATTTAGCAACCATATTAGATCTTAGATGTTTAAAGGAGCAAATGTAAACAATCGGTTCCATTGGCCAAAAAGTGCGAAAGGGAAAATTACTGAACTTAAACTCAAAAAGTATGTGTCAACCTGGCTTCCCTGTATATATGTGTCCCTAGAAAGTTTGAATGGCGTAGCTTAAAAAAATGTAGGCGTGCATAGGGTCGCATACAGATTCACAGATTACCTTTTATATATATATATAGGTATATATATATATATATATATATATATATATATACGTTTTGAAACAAGAATTAATGAGCATGTGCCTTCTAAAATACGACTTGGCAAAATAGGTAACATATGTTACCTTCCCTCTACAAATATGGAATCAGTTATCGCTCAGCATCTAGTGGAGATTATAGCCTGTGCCAAGTCGTATAAGAAAGAATGGTTCAAAATTATACATAAGGTCATTTCCAATAATCATTTAAAGATTTTGGAATCGGTCACAATAGAATTACTGAAACCTTCTGCCGGTAACTGTTCTTCGCTAATTATTTACACGTGAATTCCCCTTCCCTCGTTCTAAGTATACATATTTATATGTATATTTATTTTATTGTGTTTTCCTCCTTTTTATTGCTCTTCATTTTCGTCGTCACAGTTCATTTCGTATAATCTAATTTTCCAACGATTTTTTCTCCTGATGGACAAAAGGGCCTTAGAGACTGTCAATAAATTTTTGGTTTTTAAAATAGTATATATATATATATATATATATATATATATATATAAACAGGGATTTATATATATATATATATATATATATATATATATAAACAGGGATTTATATATATATATATATATATATATATATATATATATAAAAACAGGGATTGTTTATATATATATATATATATATATATATAAATCCCTGTTTATATCCCTGTTTATATATATATATATATATATATATATATATATAAATCCCTGTTTTTATATATATATATATAAACAGGGATTTATATCTATATATATAAACAGGGATTTATATATATATATATATATATATATATATATATATATATATATACAAACAGGGATTTATACCCACAGAAACAACAAATTGCTTTAAACAATACTGACGTAATTGTGAGAAACTGAGGAACCTTTCGGCTAACACTTTTCAAAGGTCTTTGTTGCCGTTATTGTTAATAATAAAGCTGGACACAGGAAAAACAGCAAAAGTTTAATTAGAAAAAGGGAAACGCGGAGCTCGTTTAAAAGTAAATTTGAATTAAAATTAGTTAAAATGAAAGGGGGGGATAAATATAGGGCTCCACAAGAGTGGTAAAATAACACTCACAGACCTTCCAATAACCGTAAGGAACGAATAAAACGCTCTTTCTGCCTGCACAGGCTCGGCTGAGGAATCGTAAGATAAATAGCTTCCAACACGCGTAAATGATGAGCTGAACGAACAATGTGCAAGACAGAAAACCATGTGTCCTCATACCGAGAGACACACTCTTGACTGCCGAGCAAATGCTGACCTATAGCTGATTCCTGAACAGCCTGGGTTGTCTTTATAGACCACTGAGTGCTACCCGAACGTATATTTACGGAGACGTGCTGCGAAACTCGTGTCTCCAACTTCAGATTGGTTCGTCTTATGTAAACCGTTTCGCAACGTCATTTGAATTGATAAACAGAATTTCTTCAAAAATAGGACAACCTATCTTTAGTAAAGGAAGGAAACACTGTTTGAGTTTGAAAAACGGTACGCAATTTCACTAAAAGTAACCTGACGAAACACATGCCGAAACCTTATCAGTTATGAATTGACACCTCCTACCAAGCCATGGTAATTTTAAATATATCGGACAGCGACCAGGTTCAAACACTGCTGGTTCTTTATAACACCCGGTTTTCTTATTAATCATACGTTTGACAACATTACTAGGGTAACCATTCGCCTCAAAATACCATCCAAACATCCAGGGGAACAAATCCTAAGGGCACGGTGAACCAGAGTCTCGATTAAACGTATCTTTCGGAACTTTGGCACGAACGAGCTACAACTGGTATATAAACCAGTAAAAGTGGGTTTATGAAAAACTGTAGTGACGAAAACCCCATTCATACGCTATGGAAGAGACCTGTCCTTTTCTACTTCCATAGTAAACTGAAGGGAGAGATATAGAGAATTTAATTGAGCTAGAAAATTGTTAGCATCACTAGTACAATCAAGCATTGAGAACGTATCATCGACATATCTCAAATACACTAAGGGCTTGTCGACCTTCTTATATATATATATATATATATATATATATATATATATATATATATATATATATATCTGATACTAATCAAAAACCTAGTACATATATCGGTTTTACTACAACCACGCTCTCCCGTAGACTTACATGTCATCTTTCTGATCGGAGTGCTATTAAACAACATTTCTCTGAAAAACATAAACATGTAAGTAATATCAGACAGATTTTGGTCAACAATACGGTGATCCTTACTCATACACACAGTAAGAGGAACCTGCAGATATTGGAGGCCATGTACATCAAATCAAAACAACCAACACTCAATAAAATCAACTTTAAAACAGGAAATAACATATGCATTTGACTACATGGTTTTGTTGTCATTTCGCGCTATCCCGCGGTGTGACGTCATAAAACCGCATCGCAAACTTAAGAACTGCGTTTTGGTAACTATTGCCGTTGCCAAGCGGAGTTTTATGTCAACACAAAATCAAAATAAAATCGTCGGTGATGGTGGATTTTATAATATTTCAGTTTAAACTACCTCTCTGAAGATGGCTTATGTGAGCCGAAAGCTTAGAAGCCAATCAAGAAATAATTATCCAAATGTTGGAGAATTTTTGTCTTTATTTTCAACTGAAATTAAAGCAAAAATACGACGTTTAGAACGGCTCATGATTAAACATAATAGATATTCATTGTCTCTTATATTTAATAGCATATGTTTAGAAAATATATATATATAAGATGTCAATTCGGTTGGGTTTCAATCCGGGCTAGAAGCAATCGAATGTCTAACCGTACTGATCAGCTGTGATACAGCGAATACAGCGAAACAGATCTGTCTGCGGATGACTATATATATATATATATATATATATATATATATATATATATATATATGATAAAGAATACTTTCAAAGTATGCTATATTTTTCGGTTAAAGTGCTCAATATTATTTTTCGTCCCAGAAATTCAGACAGAATGCAATGACGGTATAACAACATGAAAGATGAGGATATTAGTTTGAATCTTAATAACATAAATTATGATTATTCCTTATCCCAGAAATTCAGACAGGATTTCGTTAGGCCTTGTGCATAATGCCTTTGCTCGACTTTTTATATATACAATTCAGTAATGCATGATGGGTAGTTTATTGCATAGTGGCTAATCTATTGTATTATTCCAACTGTCATTTTGGTGGGCGTTGTTTGTTAATTTGTTTATTATTTACTTAATTTATTTACTCATTTATTTGTTTGTATTCATTTATTTTACTTGCTTTAGCTTATTTTATTTATTTATCTTCATTTTTGTGTTTGCATTTTGAAAAAAATTCTTATTGTTTCTTTATTAGTTTGTATTGGTCTGCGAAGTTATAGCTATTTTTAATCCAGGCACAGTTTACAGTTTTGGAATTTATTGCTGTAGGCTGATGTTCTTTTCTTTGTTTTCCATGATATTTTTAGCGTGTTTTTACTTTTTGGAATCTCACATGTTTAGAAAACATTGTGCTATTAATGTATTTACTATTTTTAAAGGATGCCTTGTGTGCGTAATTTCTTTGCTTCCAGGGTTCTTCAGTTACTCCTACGTATATTTTTCTTCGTTATCTGTTGATTTTACAGTCGCTTGGTAGTATGTAATATACCAGGTCCCAGACCGAAACAAATATTCACGACTTAGAGAAATATTAATTGACAATACGTTCATACTTCACCATAAAAATAATAAGCAAAGACTTCAAATTCTCGAAGCCATATTTATTAAAAAAATTAAAACCGATACTAAACAAAATTATGTATGAGTATAGTAAAATTTTCTTTAAATGGTTATAAAAGTAAGTCTTTAAAATATCTAAGTTGTAATATTTGCAAGAATAACACATTAGTTTAAGTTATAATATTTATAAAAATTGCAAAAATATAAAATTGAGTCACCTCCCTTGCGCCATATAATTTTAAGGTCGGCGTCGCATTCTTACGTTCAAAACTCGTAATGGTTAAACTACACAATATTCATAACGGACAAATACATTAATTGTCTTAACAATCAACCCTCT
Organism: Ascarosepion bandense; assembly: GCA_037127315.1. NCBI lineage: Eukaryota > Metazoa > Mollusca > Cephalopoda > Sepiida > Sepiidae > Ascarosepion > Ascarosepion bandense. The sequence continues at coordinate 4,568,831 of JBBBDQ010000423.1, read as the reverse complement.
GAAGATGATCTTGGATAAGATTGAAAGTACTTGGGAAAATAAAACTAATGAGAATATCTACAGCACTTTTCTTGCTTTTTTTAATCACCATACCAGGAAACCTATTCATAAACTAAAAATAAGTAGACATAATACGTTTAAATTGTTTAATCAAATAGGCTTAAATGAAGATATGCTACTCAAACATACAAATTTTAAACTGCATAATCTATCAGCCTACCATAGTATCAACTAAGCAAATTAAACGTAATCTTGTGATGAGGCAGATTAAAATGTCAGAGGACAACTTAAAAATCCTTAACAAAAGAGTGCGGAAGATCTACAACAAAATATATTGGACAACTACTCCTGAAGAACTTAACAAAATTATATATAGAGTTACAGAAACCAACAATAAATCCTAATTTCAGCACCGTTTAAAAATTAAAAAAAACTTATTGCACGGTACAAAGGAACTTTTCATCTTCTAAATAATAAGGATAGATTTATCAACATCTACAGTGATGAATTAACTATCAAAAGGAAATACTTAACCTTTGACCCAACTATTATCTATACAGATTATATATTTAAAAAAAAACGAGATCGAGACGTTATATCAAAACATACAAAAATTTCAAGAGTAACAAAGACAAATCCAGAGATTCGGGACATACTCAAGACCGAGGCTAAAAAAAAGATAAACACGACAAAATAAAAAAATAATCCAAACTTATGAGTTTGGATTATTTTTTTCTTTTGTCGTGTTAAAAAACTGTTAAAGATTTCCGCCAAGCAGCTAAGTAACCAAACACATATAATTCTAAAAAAAAAAAACGCAGATAAAATAAACATAGTACCATTAAATAAATCAGGCTATAATTTAAAAATACAATTAATAATCGCTGATCATACAAATTTCAAAACGTTAACAGAAATCCTATTAACTAGCTGAAATTGAAAATCAACACACTAATTCCAGCCAACAACGCAAAACGAGACAATTTAAAACTTACCAAAATAATAGAGGACTACAAACCAGGATACATTTATTCTTCTATGTGCAGTGTCCTTTCAGGATGTAGGCGATCATGGTCTTCCACATCTCCCTATCCCTAGCGGCTCTTACCACGTTTTTCCTGTTACCCCTTCCAAACCCAGCTTGGCCATCCATTTGCTCAATCCCATCATTACGTGTTGCTTTCCCCAGTATCATTTTGTCTCTATCAGACCTGTGAATATCAGATTCTCTAAACCTGCTTTCCTCATTACATGTTCCAGGAACTTCAGCTGTCTTTTCCTGATGTTAAATATTTCTTTTGTTTCCATTCTCTTCAAAACCTCGTCGTTGCTCATATGTTTGGTCCAATGTATCCTCACCATCCTTCTGTAGATCCACATTTCGGTTGCGTCAAGTTTCTCCTTCATCTTTGGTAAGATTCCCATATTGAAGTACAGACATCACATAAAAATCCGAGACTCTTTGTTTGCAGCAAAATTTTCCTGTCTCTTAATACTGTACTCAGCTTCTTGAATGCATCCTTGACCATGCCAATACGCTTCGGATCTCAGTGTCACACTTTCTGTCCTCTATTAGAACACTTCCTAGGTATTTAAATTTCTGTTTCCTGTTTTAGTATCCCTGACTTGTAGTTGGCATTTTGGGCTCCTATTTTCACTGATGATCATGCATTCAGTTTTCTTGTAATTTATACGTAATCCTGTCTTTGCGTTTTCTTTCACTACTTCCTGTAGGAGGTTTTATAGTTTTCTTTCCGTGTCTGCTATCAACACTGTATCATCTGCTTATTTTATATTGTTCAGAGTGCACCTACCAATGATGAATCCTGGCAGGACTTCTGGAGCTCTCAAAAATGTCTCTCTGTATAGGTTAAAGCAATCTCTAATATCATATTAGTTGGTGCTGTGTTTTTTTAATAGGCGAGTGTAATCATACCACATACTATCTAAACTTATTTATAAATGGAACTTTGTCTATGTATGTGTGTCTGTGTGTGTGTGTGTGTGTCCGTTACCTATAGACTCCGAAATGGCTGAACCGATTTTCTTGAAAATTTACACAGTTGTACTATAAGCGTCTTCGAGTGTTCTTGGCTAAGTTTTGTGTCGAGGTACCCCCAATAAATATCGGAAATCGATAATCGAAAAAATCGGGTTATAGAGGGAGTGGATAGATTTTAATCAAATTTGATACACTCATAGAAAAGACATAAGAAACGATATTCAGAAGTTTCCAGGTTGCAGTTCTTACGATAGTGCAGAAAATCGATAATATATATATATATATATATATATATATATATATATATATATATAAGGCAAGATGTTTGTGTGTGTATCTGTTTATCTGCCTGTATGTCTGTATTTTTTCAGCCCTTTTATTTTAGTTTTTGCTTTGGGTTTGGCTCTAAGTAGGTATAATTGTAGTTATTAGTCTCAGTCATGATACCATTTACTCAGAGGACTTATTTAGCCTTCAAAATTCAGTTTACGACGAAAAAAAATTATTTGATATCGATACCAGGAAATCAAAATTTGACTTACATCCATTCATTTAACTTTTAGTCTACGGTTTCGCTTTAACTGGAAACAACTATTGATTTTTAGTCTTGCGTGCCAACGTCCAGGACCATAGATTAGTTTTAAAGCTTTCATTACACCCGAGCAACGCCGGGCTATACTGCTAGTTTGAAGATAATGGTACTTTTTATTACGCTACAATTTTGTTATCTTTTTTAAATAATGTGAATTAAGTTGTTTCAGTAGTTACCAAGGTAACAATTCAGTACAGTCCCCTTTGTTTCCAACAAAAGTTTCTTGTCTCTTAATACTCTACTCAGCTTCTGGAATGCTTCCTTGGCCATTTACTGCGCCTTTTGGATCTCCAAATCACATCATATCTCTCTTAGAACATTTCCCAGGTATTTAAATTTATGCACTTGTTTGATTTTAATATTCCCTACCTGTAATTGGCATTTTGGGATCGTTTTGACTGATGACCATGCATTCTGTCTTCTTGTAGTTTATATTTAGTCCTTTCTTTCCGCTTTCTTTAACTACTTACCTCTCTAAAACGTAATTAACACTATTTATATTCGAAATTTTCTCCGAATATTGGTTCTTGTTATCACAACATTTCGTGCCCTCCAACCGAACTCACAAGCACTTCTTATATGTGCTGTGTCCCTTCAGAACATAGGCGATCAAGGCTTTTCACATCTTCCCGATACTTGTAGGTCTTAAAATACTTTGTCTTATTTCTCCCAAATCATGCTCTGCTATACATTTGCTTAAGTCAATCAAGGATGTCATGGTATGTTCCTCTTTCTATCTGCCCTGTGAGTTTCAGATTTACCAAGCCCTCATTCCTCATCAAGTGTCCCAGAAATTTCAACTGTTTCTTCCTGATGTCAAGGATATGTTTCTTTTTTGTTTCCATCCTCTCCAAAACCTCGTCGTTGCTCACGTGTTCAGTCCATGGTATTCTCAGCATCCTTCTGTAGAACCACATTTCAGTTGTTTCAAGTACGTATTTCATTTTGAGGAGATTTTCCAGCATTTTCTGCCATATTGAAGGATAGTCATCTTCTTTGTTTCCAGCAAAATGTTCCTGTCTCTTGATATTCTGCTCAGCTTCTTGAATGCATCCTTGACCGTGCCAATAAGCCTTCAGGTCTCAGTATCGCACTTTCCGACTTCTGTTAGAACACTTTTTCTTTTCTTTTTTTTAATCATATCACCCCCGAGCAAGGCGGTAACGCCACTGATGTGTAGGGGGCTACATAAGAGTAAAAGGATTAGAGGAGAATGAGGAGAAGGACGAACCAGTTAGAAAGGAGCAAGAGAAGGATGGGAATACAGGTGTGATGACAGTTGCAGAGGTGGAGAGAAAGGAAAGGATCTACAGGAAGGTGTGGAAAGAAGTAGGGTCAAGTAGTTAAGAGATGAGAATTGACCTTGCATTTAAATTCCTGGAAGTTGTAACCGTCAGGAAAGCAAGAATATGGAAGCGAGTTCCACAGGCCGGAAGTGCGGCAAAAGAAGCTGAAGGAGTAGAATTGTCGTCTGCAATTGGTTGACCTAACTGTGAATGGGTGAGACCCAGTTGCTAGTCTGGTTGCACGAGTAAACACCTGTTGCGGAGGCACCAGTGACTCAAGCTCGTTGGAACAGAAGTCATGAAAGTATTTATAGAACAGGCAAAGGGAAGCCACATCCCGTCGGTGGGAAAGTGACTGTAGTCGAGTACCAACACATTACTGATTCTCCTTTGCAGCCTGTCAAGGACACGGAGATGAACAGCGGGGACACCTGACCATATATGGCAGCAGTACTCCATGCACGGACGAATGGTTGATTTGTATATATGCAGGATGGATGGTGGGAAAAACTTCCTGGCCCGACATAGTGACCAAACCTTCCCAGGTATTTCAATTTCTGTACCTGTTTGATTTTAATATCCCCGGCCTGTAGTTGGTATTTTGATCTCCTCTTTTTACTGATGACCATGCATTCAGTTTTCTTGTAGTTTATTTGTAATACTTTCCTCTTCTTTAGCTACCTTCTGTAAGATGTCGTGTAGTTTGCTTCTGGTGTCTGCTATCAGTACTGTGTCATCTGCGTATTTTATATTGTTCAGATTGTGGCCACCAATGACGAATCCTAGGCCTCTCAGATTTGTCTCACTTTAACGATAAAACACATAAATCTAACTTCCCTCTCCGCCCTATATATCCCATATTCCCTCCCCTGTTTATTAATTAACCAAAATCATTAATCAACTCATTGCCTAAACATACCATGTAAATGCAGCATCAAATCAATCCACAAACTACTCCAAAGATTAAAACACAAAATCCCAATAATAAAACCATACCCTCGCTTGATATCCAAAATATATTTACCAATTAAAGTGATAAAAAATCGTTTGATATAATTATAAAGAATATTTACAACACACAGTCTCTCTTCGTTAAAAATTAGACCTAACATCATCATTTATCCATCACATCCAGATGGTGCATAGGGCAGCAACTTTTGGTTACTGTAACAAACTGTTTTTTGTGGGGCAGGGTTGTTAGCCCTGTACCCAACCCCCAAACCTGGAGGACCATTCTTCGTCCTTACATTTACAGCACCTGGTATTCCCTTATGGTCACCCATTTAAGTACTGACCAGGCTCGATGTTACTTAACTTCGGTGATCGGACGGAAACCGGTGTATTCAACACGATATAACCGTAAACGGAGCTACCATACTACGCGTGTAATTCAATAAATAATGTGAATTTTTCGGTATAAGGACATCTACGAGGGTCATTCAATAAATAATGTGAATTTTTCGGTATAAGGACATCTACGAGGGTCATTCAATAAATAATGTGAATTTTTCGGTATAAGGACATCTACGAGGGTCATTCAATAAATAATGTGAATTTTTCGGTATAAGGACATCTACGAGGGTCATTCAATAAATAATGTGAATTTTTCGGTATAAGGACTTCTAATACAGATAGAAGCTTACTTTTTTTTAATGTTTTTCCTTTACTTCTTTTTCAAAGGCATTAAAATTTTTTACAAATTGAAAAAAAACTTTGAGAGTTTTGCAGATTAACAAAGATAGCCGACCAAGAAGCATGCTCCAGGATTGAACATAGGTCAGTTATCAAGTTTTTGGTTGCTGAAGGGTGCAAACCAGTTGAAATTCATAAGAGAACGTCAACTGTGTATGGTACCACATGTTTCAGCCAAAAAATGTTTATAAGTGGGATAAATTGTTTAAAGAAGGACGGAGCAGTGTTGAGGATGAAAACAGGCATGGGAGGCCTACAGAAGTGAGGTCTCCTGAAGTGATCGAATCAGTCAATGACCTCATTCAGTCTGACAGAAGGATGACAGTGGATGACATTGAAGGACTTTGAGCCTATCTGGTGAACAAACGCAGGGGTCATCAGCCACATGGAGTTGTCTTGCAACAAGACAACGCAAGGCCACACACAGCAGCCCAAACGGTGCAGACCATCAACGAGCTGGGCTGGGAACTGCTCTCTCATCACCCTTACAGCCCGGACGTTACCCCTTTAGATTTTCACCTGTTCGATCCCTTAAAAGCGATCACGAGAGGCACGAAGTTTGAAAGTGACGATGAAGTCAAAAGTGCTGTGAGCGACTGGCTGAGACATTAGTCCAAATGTTTTTACGCTGAAGGAATACGGCAGCTTGTACACAGATGGGAAAAGTGTGTGACACTGATGGGAGACTACGTTGAAAAATTTAAAAAATGGTAAGCTTCTATCTGTATTAGAAGTCCTTATACCGAAAATTTCACCTTATTTATTGAATGACCTTCGTACAAGAACTAATCTTGACTTTTAAGACGTGTGCTACTGAGATCTCTTTCTATGGCTATGAAAACAATATAAAAGTAGAACTCGGTAGTGTTTCCATGGGTTCAGGTAGGTTTTCAACAAAGGACTTTGTTAGCTAACCCCTGCCGATAAGGGTATTTGTGCGTAAGTGAATGCAACGAATTCAAATTTAGTTTTCCGACTTCTCTTCCCGAGCTGATATCCACTACACCACACACACACCTTCGACGCTCCTTGTGCGATCATACAAGCCTATATTAACGCCTACTGGGGATCTACTGTGTATAAATATTGGGCCTGAGTATTGTTGATGCGCGCTTTATTGTGTTTTTCCTATAAATTTTTTATGCCAATTGTTCTGATGAGATCTCCTCTTTGGTACCTAGACTTTACGAATTTAAGTGCAGTGCTGGATTGACAGCTAGATCTCATCATTTGACTGTTGGAATTACAAGATGCAACCGTAAATTCTATGCTAACAGTTTCTTCGGAAAGTGGATATCACTTTTGGCCTCTTGCTTACCAGTTAACTTTGATCTTCGGAGAATTTAAATGCACTGTCAGTCGTTACGTTCGGTATTCTTAATTCCTGTTCTTTTATTGTCACCTCTCCTTAATAATGTTTTCCTTCATACTCAGTAAAACTTTGCGTCTTGGTAGATTTATTGCCTGGTTTATGTGAAATTACGATAAATAGTTCAAGCTTGCTAAATAATTTGAGAATTTTAGAAGTTAATAAGGTAATCACGAAGTGTCTTATGCTGTTTTTTATTCGGATTATTCAAGACTTGCCAAGGATTATGAACATTTTAGAAGTATGTGACGTAATAGTTAAAACTGGTCAACTTTTAATTTTTTTTAAAATTTCGGAAAGCTTACAAATCAATTTATAGATATTAAAAGTATATGATGTTCTCGTGAAAATTATTCGTACATGCTTTTCCAATTCTAGAAAGATATAAAAAATAAGTTTGAATATTTTAGAAATACATGAATTATTTAGTATTGTTTGGTTAAAATTGCTTGTTTTTCGTACATTTTTCAATTTCAAGAAATTATAAAACAAATAATTATTCCTAATAATAATAAAAAGAAGAACAAGAATAAGAGATATTGAAAAAAAAAACGAAAGAAATTCTTGTTTGCTGTAAAGACCACAGTAACGAAAATTTCGCAAAATATATTTTGGTGAATCTTAATGATGTGAAACTATGTTTCTTTATCTTATTCTATTTATTTATTTGCTGGGGGGATTTCAGCACAAATTGGAAATAGCTCATTCTTTAAATATATTATTTCCAATGACATTTCTAAAATTGCAGTTCGCTCTGCATAGAAAATAATACATTCTGAATTTCTGTGACGAGGAGTAAACATAATTTATATTATTTACATTAAAACTAATATCCACAAATTTGATGATATTATTTTGTCCTCGATTTTTGTCTAGATTTCTGGGACGAGGAATAAACATAATTTACGTTATTAACATTTAGACTAATATCCTCATCTTTCATGTTCTTGCCTAGACATCGCATTCTGTCTGAATTTTTGGGACGAGGAATAATCATAATCTATGTTATTAAGATTCAGACTAATATCTTCATCTTTCATGTTGTTATATCGCCATTGCTTTTTGTCTGAATTTCTTGGAGAAAACATAATCATAATTTCTGTTATTAACCTTCAGACTAATATCCTCATCTTTAATGTTGTTATATCGCCATCGCTTTCTGTCTGAATTTCTGAGACGAGGAATAATCATAATTTCTGTTATTAACCTTCAGACTAATATCCTCATCTCTGATGTTGTAATATCGTCATCGTTTTCTGCCTAAATTTCTGGGAGGAAGAATAATCATAATTTATGTTATTGACATTCAGATTAATATCCTCATCTTTAATGTTGTTATATCGCCATCGCTTTCTGTCTGAATTTCTGAGACGAGGAATAATCATAAGTTATGTTATTGACATTCAGATTAATATCCTCATCTTTAATGTTGTTATATCGCCATCGCTTTCTGTCTGAATTTCTGAGACGAGGAATAATCATAATTTCTGTTATTAACCTTCAGACTAATATCCTCATCTCTGATGTTGTAATATCGTCATCGTTTTCTGCGTAAATTTCTGGGAGGAAGAATAATCATAATTTATGTTATTGACATTCAGATTAATATCCTCATCTTTAATGTTGTTATATAGCCATCGCTTTCTGTCTGAATTTCTGAGACGAGGAATAATCATAATTTATGTTATTGACATTCAGATTAATATCCTCATCTTTAATTTTGTTATATCGCCATCGCTTTCTGTCTGAATTTCTGAGACGAGGAATAATCATAAGTTATGTTATTGACATTCAGATTAATATCCTCATCTTTAATGTTGTTATATCGCCATCGCATTCTGTCTGAATTTCTGAGACGAGGAATAATCATAATTTATGTTATTGACATTCAGATTAATATCCTCATCTTTAATGTTGTTATATCGCCATCGCTTTCTGTCTGAATTTCTGAGACGAGGAATAATCATAATTTATGTTATTGACATTCAGATTAATATCCTCATCTTTAATGTTGTTATATCGCCATCGCTTTCTGTCTGAATTTCTGAGACGAGGAATAATCATAATTTATGTTATTGACATTCAGATTAATATCCTCATCTTTAATGTTATATCGCCATCGCTTTCTGTCTGAATTTCTGAGACGAGGAATAATCATAATTTCTGTTATTAACCTTCAGACTAATATCCTCATCTCTGATGTTGTAATATCGTCATTGTTTTCTGCGTAAATTTCGGGGAGGAAGAATAATCATAATTTATGTTATTGACATTCAGATTAATATCCTCATCTTTAATGTTGTTATATCGCCATCGCTTTCTGTCTGAATTTCTGAGACGAGGAATAATCATAATTTATGTTATTGACATTCAGATTAATATCCTCATCTTTAATGTTGTTATATCGCCATCGCTTTCTGTCTGAATTTCTGAGACGAGGAATAATCATAATTTATGTTTTTGACATTCAGATTAATATCCTCATCTTTAATGTTGTTATATCGCCATCGCTTTCTGTCTGAATTTCTGAGACGAGGAATAATCATAATTTATGTTATTGACATTCAGATTAATATCCTCATCTTTAATGTTGTTATATCGCCATCGCTTTCTGTCTGAATTTCTGAGACGAGGAATAATCATAATTTATGTTATTGACATTCAGATTAATATCCTCATCTTTAATGTTGTTATATCGCCATCGCTTTCTGTCTGAATTTCTGAGACGAGGAATAATCATAAGTTATGTTATTGACATTCAGATTAATATCCTCATCTTTAATGTTGTTATATCGCCATCGCTTTCTGTCTGAATTTCTGAGACGAGGAATAATCATAATTTATGTTATTAACCTTCAGACTAATATCCTCATCTCTCATGTTGTAATATCGTCATCGTTTTCTGCGTAAATTTCTGGGAGGAAGAATAATCATAATTTATGTTATTGACATTCAGATTAATATCCTCATCTTTAATGTTGTTATATCGCCATCGCTTTCTGTCTTAATTCCGGAAACGAGAAATTCAAACTAATATCCTCATCTTTGATGATGCTAGGTCGTCATCCTTTTCTGTCTGAATTTCTTGGACGAGGAATAATCATAATTTACATTTCGTTAGTTGCGAAGTTACATCAACCCTAAATAATCAGTTTCAGGGAAATTTGATTCAGCTGTTTTACTTTCGAACAGACCTTGTATAATTCGTTATGATGAAAGATTTTAAAGTAATAATTTAATTGTTCTCATTGTCTGTCATCCCACCAGAATCTACGATACAGAAAGAAATATTCTCATCAGTCTTAAAACATGAAACGTGTTTTGATTCCAATAAGAAATTATATATTTTTATATCAGATGCCGAAATGCAATTTTAGGCAAAAAATCCATTAAGTTTGCGAAATAAGGAAATGAATTTGTAATACTTTATTTTCAGAAATCTTTTAGACGCTTTCTCTAGACGCTCAACTGATCTCCTGTAATTCGAAACCGTTGTCATCATGCATCGTGTTTGAATAAGACCGACCTTCATACCTCGATTGCGTTTCAGATTGGAACCTCTCACCATACCTAAAGCACTCAGCATCGATTGGGGAAAAATGAAGAGAATTTTTAGAAACAACATCATGTCTAGGGTTAATCGTTATCTTTTTTACATAACCTCATAAACGGCACACCTTGCCTTTTTTACGCTTATAAAACACCATCAAATAAGTTTCTACCTTGAGTGCCTCTTGGATTTTGTATTGGGTGAACTTTAGTATAAAAACAACTTATTGTAGGAAACATCTTTTTTATGCAGTGTTAAAATATAGCCTATAAAATAAAAAATATTGGCTCTGTTGAAACCGAAGAAACTGTAGTCCTGGGTATGACGATAAACTACATATGGCAGCAAGGACTCTAATCGGAAGATTGGAGGTTTTGAGAAACGTGGACCCAACCTCTTTATTGTTGTTGTTCCCAGATTCACAATACGTTAAGTAAAATGACCAACGATATATTTTATAGCACAATGGTCAACAATACATTTTATAGCAAAATGACCAACAATACATTGTATAGTAAAGTGACCAACAATACATTTTATAGCAAAATGACCAACAATACATTTTATAGCAAAATGACCAACAATACATTTTATAGCAAAATGACCAACAGCGTTGTTTTGATTGGTTCATTCTGTCTATGTAACAACGCCTCCCTGATTAAGGGGGTTTGGCTAATCTTTTAACTTGAAATGAAATTCATCACTTCATAAGACACGGATAGTCTCGAAATAAAATGGCTACTTTTGTAGTGATATATATATATATATATATATATATATATATATATATATATATATATATATATATATATATTGTTTTGTTTTTTAATGGGCGAAGAAATGTTTTCATTAGATTACCGTTATAATTATCTATTCTTGATATGGGCATGTAAGTGTTTGGATGTGTTTCTTTTCTGGATTATTTTGAATAATAACTGTAATATCATTTGGGTTTGACGAGCAGGTTTGTCTGCGAAATATATATTACCCATGAAATTGTAGAATATCTAAAAAATGTCTAGATTATATTACTCTGTTAAATTAAATAAAGAAATTTAACATTGAGTTCTTTTGTGTTCGTCTCTATCAGAATAAACCTGACTTAAATACCAAATATTCTACGTTTATGTGTGTGTATCTATCTATCTATCTATCTATCTATCTATCTATCTATATATATATATATATATATATATATATATATATATATATATATATATTCAGTTTTTCAAGATGAAAAACTCCTTCATAATGGCTAATGTAACAGCTAAAAATGCTCGGAGATATGCAATATTTGGACAGTTTTTACACACTTTATGTTCAAAAAAGAAAACACTTATATGAACACAAATTGTAATTTTACTGTTGCCTAAACAAATATTGATGTACTTATCGAGTTCGTTGATTCTGAATGTAATTTTTCCTGCCATTACAGATTTTTGTTCCGTGTAAGTATATTAATAATATATTGGTATCCACTTAAGCTTCCAGCATTGGAACTGTCAGTATAAAAGAGAGGATTACTGGCCAAGTACTCAATTATCCCGGGTGTAATTATCATACAATATGGTATTCCAAATGATGAATATATCTCAATATGCTTAGAAAATTCTCATTGTAAGTTTAGAATCAGCCTACACGATTTCGTCTAACAAACGCTTTTACTCCAGGAGCAAAATGCATGCTACTTTAGTGTAATAATCGGGCTTGCATAAATTTCTGCCAATTAATTGTTCTTTTCCTCTTAATTTTTAATGCCTTTCTTTTGTAATGATTTCTTTAAAAAGGTGACATAAAGGCCAGAGTACGAATATTTTCTTCTGCTTCTATGTACCGTGCCCCCTAAAGACGTGGACGGTCAGGATCTAAACTTATCTATAAATGGAACTTTGTCTGTGTGTATGTGTGTGTCTGTGTGTGTGTGTGTCTGTTTGTGTGTGTGTCCGTTACCTATAGACTCCGAAACGGCTGAACCTATTTTCTTGACAATTTACACATTTGTACTATAAGCGTCTGCGAGTGTTCTTAGCTAGGTTTTGTGTCGAGGTACCCCCGATAAATATCGAAAATCGATCATCGAAAAAATCGGGTTATAGAAGGAATGGTCCGATTTTAATCAAATTTGATACACTCATAGGCAAAGACATAAGAAACGATATTCAGAAGTTTCAAGGTTGCAGTTCTTACAATAGTGCAGAAAATCGATAATATATATATATATATATATATATATATATATATATAAAAGGTAAGATGTTTGTGTGTCTGTCTGTTTATCTGCCTGTATATCTGTAATTTTTCAGCCCTTTTATTTTAGTTTTTGCTTCGGGTTTGGCTCTAAGTAGGTATAATTGTAGTTCTTATTCTCAATCATGATACCATTTACTCAGAGGACTTATTTAGCCTTCAAAATTCAGTTTGTGACGGGAAAATTACTTGACATCGATACCGGATATCAAAATTAGGCTTAAATCAATTCATTTTTCTTTCAGTCTACGATTTCGCTTTAACTGAAAACAACTATTGCTTTTTAGTTTTTCGTGCGAACGTCCAAAGAGTCTGAGCTTCAGGACCATGGATTAGTTTTAAAGCTTTCATTACACCCGAGCAACGCCGGGCTATACTGCTAGTTCCCCATAAATGTCTGTAATTTTAATAAAGTTGGTCATTTTTCTTTTTCTCATAATCTCATTACTGTCAACTATTTTTTTAAATCACATCACCCCGAGCAAGGCGGTAAAGCCACTGATGCGCAGGGGGGCTACGTAAGAGTGAAAAGATTGGAAAAGAGAAAGCCGGAAACCACATCCTAAACAGGGAAAAAGTGATGAGACTCTTCACCTGTTCAATAGACGTAGGTGGAGTGTGAACCGGGCGATATTTTGTGCTGATTACTTCGGTCCCTCTTGCATTTAGTATGTCATGTAAGTGTCAAATTGTCTAAGCCAGGGGTAGGCAAACTTTTCAGTGCATGGACCACATTAAAAAAGTCAAAATTTTACAGGGCTCCAGAGTATATTAACCAAAATGATTAATATTTGAAATATTAAAAAAACGTCTTTTAAAGAAAAAAATTAAATTCTTTTTTATTAATGAATATTTTAAAGAACTGTGTAAGATTCATATGAAACACATTTAATTGAAAGATAAAGTAACTTAGTTTAAACTTTATAGAAAACAAATTTTATTAATAAGTATTTCAAGTAGTAGCCTCACATGAAATACATTTGAAAGCTAAAATAACCTTGTTTTAAGAAAAATCAATTATTCTTATTAATTAATATTATAAACTAGAAAAACATATTTATTAAAAAAAAACAAAGTAACTCTGTTTAAAGAAATAAAAAACGATTTTTATTGATTATTATTTTAAAGTGGAAACTTCAAATGAAGCAGATAAAGTAATTTAATTTAAAGAAGAAATTAATTTATATTTTAAAGTAGAAACTTAACATGTTTGTTTGAAGACAAAAAAATTTACAGAATACAAAATAATTTCTCTTTTAAATTTATTAACATTTAGAGGGCTATATTAATTACTTTGGCGAGCTACATGCAAACCGAGGGCTGTAGTTTGGCCACACCTGGTCTAAGCCCACTTTCCTCATTTTGTGCACAAAAATTACAACTCTCTATCTTTCTGACGTAAAGTAAAATTTCCCTTTTGTATCCATTTTCCCTAAAACGTTACTCACTTTTTACGTTTATGATATTCTCACCATCTTTCTGTAGAACCACATTTCGGTTGCTTCAAGTCACTTCTTTGTCTTTGAGCAGATTGTGTAGGAAAACAGATATTATATAAGAGCTCAGTCACTCTTTGCTTTGCTTCTTTGTCCTGTTTCTTTGCTTAGCTTTCGAAAAACTCCTTTTGCTATTTTAATTCATTTTCGAATTTCGATGTGACATTTTCTGTAAAAAAAAAAATATCTAAGATATTTAATTTTGTTGGTCTGATCTTTCAGGAGTGTGAAGCGTAGTTTAGTTGAACGATACGTTAGACCAGAAGATGCATTTGTCTGGGCAAGGAATTTAAATGGTGAATTTTTTTGTCTGTTGCTGTGTTTCAAATTCCAATCTGTAAAAACTCTTAATTGACTCTGGTAGCAACTGTTAGGGTCCCAGCTATGGGCAAATAGTTAACCAACAAACTATGGTCAAAACATTATGAAACTATGAAAACACATTTTAATAGTAAAAATACCTGTACTGAAAAACAGCAATACATTTTTGTAAAAGAAATTATGCTAATGCTTCCAAGAAGATTAAATTTTGAAATTAAATGACACGTAAGGAGTTGATATGTCGCTAAAAAACTTTCTGCTTCTTAGCTGTCCATTAGAAGTGTGAAGCTTAGTTTAATTGAACGATACGTTAGAACAGAAGATACATTTGTCTGGGCCAGGAATTTAAATGGTGATTTTTTTGTCTGTTACTGTGTTTCAAATTCAAATCTGTGAATTGCCCTAAAGGTGGAAAGAGAAGTTCTTCCTCGTGCAACATAGATTCTTCAGGCTATCATTTGCTTGACTCGACGTGACATTCTTTGATAGATGAACTATTCTGACAAGTTCGATTTATTGGAAAATATCCCGAAGAATTCATTGGCTCGAAAGTGGAATAATTATCCAATATGCAGATGATGCCTAAATAAACTTTGCATTCAATATACACCAGGAAAAAAACTCTTAATTTACTGTAGTAGCACCTGTTAGGGTCCCAGCTATGGGCAAAGAGTTAACCAGCAAACTAGGGTCAAAACATTATGAAACTATGAAAACACATTTTAATAGTAAAAATACCAGTACTGAAAAATATCAGCAATACATTTTTGTAAAATAAAGTATACTAATGCTTCTAAGAAGATTAAATTTTGACATTAAATGACACGTAAGGAGTTGAAATGAGATGGTTTAGATATATTGGTCAATAAAATTAGAACCCTTTGTCCGCCATAAGAAAAAAAATTGTTTAATTTTTCTCCTTTTAGGGTAGACTTTTCTTACAGCGAACTTTTCTCACGGTGAACTTGTCTTACGGCGAACTTGTCTCACGGCGAACTTTTCTTACGATTAACTTTTCTCACGATGAACTTTTTTCATGGCGAACATTTCTTTCGGTGAAATTTTCTCACGGTGAACTTTTCTTACGGCGAACTTTTCTTACGGCGAACTTGTTTCACGGCGAACTTGTCTCACGGCGAACTTGTCTCACGGCGAACTTTTCTTACGGAGAACTTTTCTCACGATAAACTTTTTCCATGGTGAACTTTTCTGGAGGTGAACTTTTTTCACTTTGAACTTTTCTTACGATTAACTTTTCTCACGATGAACTTTTTTCATGGCGAACATTTCTTTCGGTGAAATTTTCTCACGGTGAACTTTTCTTACAGCGAACTTTTCTTACGGAGAACTTTTATCACTGTGAAATTTTCTCACGGTGAAGACTTCTCAAAATGAACTTTTCTTACAGTGAAATTTCTCACTGAAAATGTTTCGGTTATTTGATGTCGTGGTCTCCTCTCAGCATGTAAACAATTGGCTGACCGAGCAGCATGTAATATGCACACACCATAAACAGTCAGGAAGATATATAAGTACCAAACCGAGAGAAAAAAACCTTCTGATATCTTAACAAAAATCTGTTTGAAGAAAACCCTCAAAGCCACACACCCGCACACCGATATTAAGTGACGAAGCCCCGTGTTGAATAAACAATTATCAAAGTTAACAGTGACGATACAGCTGTTTTATGATAGAGTGCGCAATTTCACAGAAAAAAATGTCGTAACTGAATAGTGACGCAATAAATGTACATTAATTTCTTTGTTATTTGTCTATATTTCTAAGACGAAGTATTATTTAAAATATTTACATTATTCAGACTATTGCCTACGCAAGGGATGGAGATAATATACCCCAGTGATCTGTTCGAGATTCCTAGTACCTGAAGAAGGCCGGAGTGCACAACGGCCGTACAAATGGCAACAAAGATGAGGACAATAGTCCGAATAATGTAAATACTGTAATTTCTTTCTGTTTTCAAAAATGCCAAAAATGTTTGCAATGATATGACGAATATATAATTTGACTGAAAAACGGATTTAGGGACATTAAAAGGCAGAAAAAATAAGTATTTCAATGATGGAATAATGACAAAATACTTCGTCAAATCCCAGCCAGACATTTTGCTAGAACCTGATGTATGATTATGTCTGTCTGTCTCTGTCACATGAATAAAACAAACACAAACACACAATCTCGCTCCCTCTCTCACACACACGCAACACATACACATCCACACACTCTCACGGTTTTATACATTGAAAAATGTGTATACATTTGTGATCAAAAAATAACGGAACTATTGCTGTTATACCGGGATATGAACACTAAGTTATAACATTGTCGCTCACTTCCGTTACTTATAGCAGTTCTTGGAAGGAAAGTGTATAGAGTGTGGTCGTCTCATCATACCACAGAGGTTCCATCAGTGACCATCGTTTGTGCAGCAGTTTTTGGCTAAGCACAAAATTCCCCAGGATGACAACCACCAAATTCCCCAGATTCAGTCTTTTGTAACTTTTCTCTTCAAAATATCAAGTCCCTCTTGAAAGGATCAATATTTCAAGACGTTGAGTTAATACAAAAGAATACGACGAGGCAGTTCCTCGCTATCCCAACCCCACCAAAAAAGAAAAAGTTCCAGAAATGCTTCCATCAATGGAAATGACGCAGGGTAAAATGTGCAGCTTCAGAAAGGAACTACTTCGTAGGAGATCGAATGCCGAATTGATTTGTGTTGTGGTTTTCTTTTAATAGCTATAGTCCTGATTCTTTTTATCAGACAATGTATGAACATTCTCCCATGATCTCTAAGATGCCATGTCAATTAGTCCCTCTTCATGGTGCCCAACATGTGACAAATTTTACTGGGTTACATGGTACCATAAGCAACGAACGATCCATGATTTATTACCGACAACCTAAGGACTCCGCGTGACAATTTTTATATATAAATGTAGATTTGGAAAAATGAACCAGGAGGATGTGCGTTGTGGTACAGTGGATATCGGCTCGGAACGGGGAGCCGAGTTCGAATTCTAGCTGAATCCATTGTATTCACTTACGCGCAAAATACCCTTGGGAAAGGTATTAATCCGTCTCTTCCTTCCAGTTATGGGTTAAATAGCAGGACAGATTGTGTTCTATAGCCTTGGTCGGCAACCAGTCTACCGCAGAAAGTAATGGCAACCTACTGCGAGATAATCTTCTGCCCAGTCAGTCATGTCTCTTTCGAGATATGATCGCACAAGCGTGTAGCACTTAACTGACTGACTGAACCAGGAATTCAAATCTATGCTTGCAGTATTGGATGATAGATTACCTCTAGTTTCAGAGTATTTTATTTTATTACTATTTCTAAAGTCTCTTCCTCATAATTCTTTCTTTGTTGGGTTAGATTTGGGGATTGTAGTTCTCCTCAATATTTGGAGATTCTTCATAAAATCCAAAGAAGAATCTTCGATTTTATAACTTCTGACCTGACGTATTGGTTTCCCTACCACCAAAAGGTAGATTCTCTGTGCATTTCTCTATAAATATTTCCATAGTAATTGTTTGAATAAGCTTCCCTCTTTCGTACCTCGGCTATACAATTTGAAGCGCAGTACTAGATTGGCAGTTAAGTCTCATTCTTTTACAGTAGAAATAGCGAGATGTAACCATAAGATATGCGCCAACAGTTTATCCTCTCATATTTCTTGATGGTGTAACTCTTCTCTAGCTTCTTGCTTTTCAACCAACTATCATATTCAAAGATTCAAATGCAACGACATCATCACCTCTTGTCTTCTTAATTTCTCTTTTCTTTATTGCTCCCTATCCTTAATGTCTTTTCTTAGCTTCTTTTATACTCAGTAATGCCTTACGGATGTGCGTTGTGGTGCATTGGATATGGGATCGGAACGAGAAATCGGGGAGCCGATTTCGAATTACAGCTGAATTCATTGCATTCACTTACGCGCAAATACCCTTGGGAAAGGTATTAATCCGTTTCTTCTTTCCAGTTATGGGTTAAATAACAGGACAGATTGGGTTCTATAGCCTTGGCTGGCAACCAGTCTAACGCAGAAAGCAATGGCAACCTACTGCGGAATAATCTTCTGCCCAGTCAGTCATGTTTCTCTTTCGAGACATGATCACCCAAGCGTGTATCACGTATGGCACTTAACTGAATGTCTTAGTGGCATTGCTTTCAATAAAATGATTTTGAAAATGAGATGTCAAGCATTGTTCGATTCGATATAGAAATCAGTCTTTTTTTCTCTTTTCTTATATATAAGTACTTTCTCTTTTTTTTTTTTTAATATATAAGCACTTACTTGGTTCGGGGATTGATAAATATTGGTCGATTATATTTGACTTCACAAGCATTTACTTGGTTCTAGCACAGGAAGATTTTGTTCGATTTTATTTGAAACTGTAAGCATTTATTTGTTTCGAGGACGGATAAATATTGACTGTTTATATTAAATATATAAGCATTGACTTAGGCGAGGATTAGTATACACTTATCGCTTAAATTTGATAAGTAAATATTCATTGTTTATATCTTACTTTACAAGCATATAGTTGGTTTGGGTATAGGTAAATATTACTTGTTTATATTTGCGTCTGTAAACATTTGCTTATATTAGTATTGGATTGGGAACTGGCGATATTACCAGTTACGCGATACTAATATAAACTTTTAAACAACAAATATTAACACGCTGCCGTAGCACGTGTAGTAAAAAAAGAAAAGTTCATGGCAATAACAAATAGGCATTTAATAAAATACAAACAAGTAACAATACATTACGAATGTTTAGGTCCCAAACAAGAAGAATGCTCAAGTTGTTCAAATGAACGCGAATGCTTTTTTTAGCAAGTGTGGTAAGGAATTACATACCATTAAACCAGCAAAATGTTCCTCGTGGCTATCCCACTCCAGCTGGGAAGACAACTGTTGTTCCCCTTAAGGGAAAATAACTATTGTCTCCCTACACTTAGTGCTAAGATAGGTGTTGATAATCAGTATTTGAGTCTACAAGCATTTCGCTGATTTGGTATAGGTAAATATTGGTAATTTATATTTGAGTTTTTAATATTCAATTGTTTAGGGAATAAACAAATATTGGTCGTTCATATTTGAGTGGCTTACGGCCATATCACGTTGAATACACTGGTTCTCTCTCAATCCACGAAGTTAAGCAACGTTGAGCCTGGTCAGTACTTAGATGGGTGACCGCTTGGGAATACCGGTGCTGTAAGCGTTTAGTGACGAATGTGCGTTGCGGTGTAGTGGATATCGGCTCGGAAAGAGAAATTGGTGAGCCGAGTTCGAATTCTAGTTGAATACCCTGCATTCACTTAAGCACTGGTACCCTTGTGAAAGGTATTAATCCGTTCCTTCCCTCCTGTTATGAGTTAAATAACAAGGGTAGTACTTGGGGACCCTGCCTTTAAAAACAAATCCCAATGAATCTTGATACTCGAAAAAGAAAAATGTATTACTACAGACAAAACTTATGTAAAAACAACAATAAATTGTTGAAAAGAAAAAGGTATTACCAGCAATAAATAAATAAAAAAATTTAGTTGGCAAAAAATGATCCACCAAGGTTGATCTAAACTTATTTATAAATAAAACTTTGTCTCTGTGTGTGTGTGTGTCTGTGTGTGTGTCCGTTACCTATAGACTCCAAAACGGCTGAACCGATTTTCTTGAAAATTTACACAGTTGTACTATAAGCGTCTGCGAGTATTCTTAGCTAGGTTTTGTGTCGAGGTACACCCGATGAATATCAAAAATCAATAATCGAAAAAATCAGGTTATAGAAGGACTGGTCCGATTTTAATCAAATTTGATATACTCATAGACAAAGACATAAGAAACGATATTCAGAAGTTTCAAGGTTGCAGTTCTTACAATAGTGCAGAAAATCGATTATATATATATATATATATATATATATATATATATATATAAGGCAAGATGTTTGTTTGTGTTTCTGTTTATCTGCCTGTATGTCTGTATTTTTTTCAGCCCTTTTATTTTAGTTTTTGCTTCTGGTTTGGCTCTAGGTAGGTATAATTGTACTTCTTAGTCTCAGCCATGATACCATTTACTCAGAGGACTTATTTAGCCTTCAAAATTCAGTTTATGACGAACACAAACTTATTTGATATCGATACCAGGAAATCAAAATTCATTTTTCTTTCAGTCTACGGTTTCACTTTAACTGGAAACAACTATTGCGTTTTAGTCTTTCGTGCCAACGTCCAAAGAGTCTGAGCTCCAGGACCATGGATTAGTTTTAAAGCTTTCATTACACCCGAGCAACACCGGACTATACTACTAGTATGCCATTAAAACAAAACAACCAAACCAAATCATATTTGAATCTACAAGCATTTACTTGGTTCGGGAAAAAAAATTAGTAATATATACTTGAATCTGTAAGCATTTCCTTAGGTTGAAAATTGAAATGTATTGGTCGTTTATATTTTAGCCTTGAAGAATTTATCAGGCTCAGAAATAGGTAAATATTGGTCATTTATATTTGAGTTTTTAGATATTTAACTTTTTTAGGGAACAGACAAATATCGGTCGATCATATTTTAGTCTACAAACATTTACTTGGCTCAGGGATAAATAAAAATTGATAGTTTATATTTGAATCTATAAGCATTTACTTGGTTTGGGAGTAGGTAAATATTGCTTGTTTATATTTGCATCTGTAAGTTTTTCTTAGTTCCAAGATAGGTATTGATAATCAGTATTAGTGTCTACAAGCATTTAGTTGATTTGATGTACGTCATTTATAGTTGGGTTTTAAGTATTTAATCAGTATTTGAGTCTACAAGCATTTCGTTGATTTGGTATAGGTAAATATTGGTCATTTATATTTGAGTCTTAAGGATTTTAAAGTAAAATAAAAAAATTAGTAGTTTATGCTTGATTTTATAAGCATTTCCTTAGGTCGAGAATTGAAGTATATTGGTTGTTTATAAGTGAGTCTGGGAGCATTTACCTGGCTTAGAAATAAATAATATTGATCATTTGTATTTGAGTCTATCAGCATTTACATGGTTAGGAGATAGATAAAATTGGTTGTTTAGATTGGAGCCTATATAGATTTATTTGGCAGGTTATCTCTCTTCCAAGTGGACGTAGTCTCTGCCCTGCTGACAGGATGAATGCTTTTCTTTTTTTTTTTCAGAAGCAGACGTATATGGTGTGTGTATGTCTGGTGTGGTGCAATGAATATCGGCTCGGAATGAGAAATCGGAGTGTCGAGTTCGAAATCCAGCTGAATTCGTTGCATTCATTTACGCGCAGATACCCTTGGGATAAGTGTGACTCCATCTCTTCTTTCTCTAGCTATGGGTTGAATAGCAGGACAGATTAGGTTCTATAGCCTTTGCTGGCAAGAAGTCAACTACGGAAAGAAATGGCAACCTAAGGATGCTGCAGATATCAGAGATCGAACATGTGAGCAATGATGAGGTTTTGGAAATGAAAAGGAAATCAATACTGAGCATCAGGAAAAGACAGCTAAAGTTCAAGGAACATGCACTGAGGAAAGAAGGCTTAGAGAACCTGATACTAAAAGGCCAGTTAGATGGAAAAAGAGACAGGGGAAAGCAGCGAATAACCTATTTCAAGGGTCTGAGCAGGTGGATGACAGAACGGGGGTTGCGTGGTGTAACAGGAGAAAGTGTGCTAAGAGCCACCAGGGATAGGGAAACGTGAAAAGCCATGATCGCCTACATCCTGAAAGGACAAGGCACATAGAAGAAGAACTGCGAGAAAATGTTCTGTTTAGTCAGTCATGTGTTTAAAGAGACATGATCGCCCAAGCGTGTTTCACGTATGGCATTTAACTGAATGACTGACGTATATGGTCATTCTTTACAAATGAAAGCTTATGATTTATTTAAAATCTAAATCTGTTTTATTTACAGGAATAGTTCTGAATTTTAACACTTTTTTAAAACTGTTTTGAACATCTCACATTATAAAATACTTATAATTATTTCTTCCATATTTCTGAAAATTAATAAAGGCGTTTAGGGAAATATCTTTCTTTCTTTAGACTAATCTTCATCAAATACAAAATCCACGAGCCACTCAAGGTAGAGGGTTAATGTGTAGTATTGTATGAGCCTAAGAAAGAGCTAGAAGTGAAGTTTCTGGTGTTATGCTGGAAAGAGAACGACTAATTCCAGACTTGAAGATGTCAAGATTTAATTAGTAAATAACATTTCAGAGTTCAGTTGGAGACGTTAGAAGTATAATGTAAAAGTTTCGGTTGAAGACGTTAGAAGTATAGCGTAAAAATAGACTTTAGGAGGAACCGGATACCCAATCCACAGGAAACAAGAGGTAAACCTTTACTAGTGTTGAAGACTTTAGTGAGGTGAATTGGGAAAAGGACAATGAAAAAAGACAGAAGATGGCGATTGATGTTGCCTTTACATTGTTGACGATTGCAGTTATCAGAGCAGCAAATGATCAGAAGGTAGTTCCCCCCGATGAGAACAAAGGAAACTGATAGAACAGAAGTGGCGATTGCATCTACCTAGTTCAACTGCTAAACAGGGAGACCTAGTTGCCAATTTAGCAGCACGCTTAATTTCATGTAATTGAGACACCATAAAGAAACCACGCCACATCGGTGAGAGAGTCGAGATGCCAGGTCAGGATTGATGATATCACAGAACCTTCTTTGAATTTTTTCAAGAATTTTGAGATATACTGAGAAACTCCAGACCAGATGTGGCAACAGTATTCAATACATTGACGAATGGGAAATTTATAAATGCGCAAGGCTTAGGGACGAACGACTACCAACTGACTTCAACTTTGTCCGATGCCGCCACGAAGCACGACCGACCAACCGTCGGCTGGGTTCGACTCAGAGCCGTGCCTGCCTGCCTGCCTGCCTGCCTGCCTGCCTGCCTGCCTGCCTGCCTGGGCTTATTGCTTGTTTGCGTGCGGCCGTCCCCCGTCAACTTAAGTAGCGAAGCCAGTTCGTGTAACAACCTTTGTTTTTTTCTATAAATTCGAACACCATCCAACGAAAACGTTCTTACTACATGGGTGACAAGTAAAATAAGAATAAAACTCTTTCATTTCAGTTTCGAATTTTATTTTCTGAACTTTCTACAAAGATTTCAAGACCGAGTTCAGCCGACGTTCAATTCGCTGGTCCACCACGGCTGCTCGTCCGACTCGCGTCCGATCACGCCGGCGGCTCGTGGCTCGTGGCTGTTGGCTGGGCGAGCGTCTGACTGTCTTCCGATTATTGCGGCGGCGCGTGGCCGTTGGCTGGGCGAGCATCTGACTGCCGTCCGATCAATGCGGCGGCGCGTGGCCGTTGGCTGGGCGAGCGTCTGACAGCCGTCCGATCACGCCGGTGGCTCGTGGCCGTTGGCTGGGCGAGCGTCTGACTGTCGTCCGATCACTGCGGCGGCGCGTGGCCGTTGGCTGGGCGAGCGTCTGACTGTCGTCCGATCACGCCGGCGGCTCGAGGCCGTTGGCTGGGCGAGCGTCTGACTGCCGTCCGATCACGCCGGCGGCTCGTGCTCACCGATTTTTTCGAAACTTATCGGATAACGAATTTCTTGCATGACGCAGTGAATCAATTTTGCTTGCAGTATACGTAGCAACTGATTAAATATAATCACTCCACTTCATATTAGTGGAAAACGTGAGCCCAATAAGGAGTAAAATGTTTCTCTCTTGGAGGTTAGCATCAGCCATGTTGATGGCAGGCGGAATAAAAGATTCTCTGTGGTGATTCATTAAAAACAGTTTCATTTTAGAGGCGCTAAAATTCACAAGTCATTTCTTGCACGAGTTAACCACGTACAGGGAGTCTTTTTCTAGAGCAGCAGCCATGTTAACTTTGTCGGCTTTGTCAGGCTTGCTACTAAGACAAAATGGGTAAATGGTTGTGCCATTTGCGTAACATACGAAATTGGGAACTGATACCATCTGCGCGATTATTGATGAAAATCAGAAACAGCATCAATCCAAGGATAGAGCTCTGGAGAAAACAGCGTTAGCATGAAATGATCTGGAAGCATGCCAGTTCAGCTCGAGCTTCATTACACGATTTGTTAGTGACGATTAGATTAAGCCAAATATTAATTCCAGAGCTATATCCCTTGAGCTGGCGGAGAACGACAGCAACCCAAATCCTGTTAAACACCTTTGAAATATTTAATGTCGTAACAAGGGCTTTCCATTTTTTGTCTTTTGGTTTGATAGACACATTCAGCGATGGCCGTTAACACGTCGGCAGTAAACCTGGGCAAACGGATGCTATATTACTTGTTTTAAAGGAGATCGTGTGAAGATTCTTAACCAATACCGCATTGATTAAAGCCTCGGGGACTTTGCCAAAAAAAGTTTAGACTAATAGAGTGATAATTTCAGTTGCCAGATGGTTCCCGAGAGTTCTTACAAACAGGAACTACATTATAAGGACTTCCAATAAGTTGGACTGTGCCTTGTGGTGCAGTGGATATCGACTCGGAACGAGAAATCGGCGAGCCGAGTTCGAATTCCAGTTGAATTCATTGCATTCACCTTCGCGCAAATAACCTTAAGAATGGTATTAATCTGTCTCATCCCTCCAGTTCTTGGTTAAATAACAGGACAGATTGTAAGTAAGAAAGTAATAACAACCTACCGTGGGAAAATCTTTTGCCCAGTCAGTCATGTCTCTTTCGAGACATAATCGCCCAAGCGTGTATCACGTATGGCTCTTAACTGACTGACTGACTGACTGAATAAGTTGGAAAACAGGAATAAGTTAGGCATTTGTTGTAAAGTTTGACGAGAACAGGAACAAAGTCAGGGGCACATTTTTTCGCTACAAGACTATATATATATTGATTCCTACTAACAGTATTCCTAGTATTCCTGAATTGACTAACCCGTGTTCCAGTTTGTATATTTTTGTTCAGTGTAACTTACATTTTCTGTCTCCATCTCTGCTTTTGTTATTTATTTTGTGTGGTTTCTCAGCCAGAATCCACAACATTAAATATCAGTTCCCTTTTTGTGTCCATCCTCTCCGAAATCTCGTCATTGCTCGTGTGCTCCTTCCAGGTATCCGCAGAAAAGTACACTGCTTTATCTGCCATAGATGTTTGTGAAAGGTATGAAGCCATATCTTCTCTCTCCAGTTTGGCGTAAATAGTAGCACAGACTGATCTCTTCTGTTCCTAAAGAACAACTCTGAATTCAAAATCGCTTGAGCATGGGGTCAGTAGCTCTATTTGGTAAAAGGTACTTATTACAGAAAGCACATCACCAGCTTCTAAAGTGTTACGGCTGTGTAGAACTTGTGTGCGTGAGTGATAGTACGGGTTGTTCCGGATAAAGTTGGCAGTTATCTTTTAAAAACAAAGTGAGTATCGAAGCCAAAAATCAATTCAGAAAATAGAAAAGTGGCATATAAGTTATAATAATCGAAAGATAATTCTCTCAAAGAAGCCACCCTCAGCATTTAACACAGCCTCGGTTCGACTTCGGAATCAGGCGTAAGTGGCCTTCACGGTGTCTACAGGGTGAGCTTAAAATGTCTCCTTAATTTAACAGTATTTTAAAAGAAAAACAAAGTGATTATTCTCAGTAAAAAATCAATTTATTTTAAAAATAGTAATGGGGTATACAGGTTATAATATTCAAAAGACAATTCACCTAAAAAAGCCACCCTCAGCATCTGTCAGGGTTTCGATCCGACTCCGGAATCTGGTACTTGCCACTTTCGACGTGTCCCTAGAGAGTGCGTCACACGCCGTTTTAATCCTATTGATCAGATGGGTAACAGGCAGCGCCGTTAGTGTCTTTTTCAATCGCGCCCCACGAATAATAATTAATGAGATTGCAATCAGGAGAGTTAGGGGTGACAGATGTTGGAGATGGTGAAGTCGTAAATATTATTTGACAACCACTTCTGATTTTCCTGGAGGTAGCTGAATCTTACTGCTAACTCATGTAGACTCTCAGTAGCCACGCTTGCCAACCGTTGCTTGACCAGCAACTCGACGTAGCCATCTGATTTTTTTTAATCATTTCACCCCGAGCAAGGCGGAATTGCCACTGATGTGCGGGGGGCTACATAAATGTAAAAAGATTAATTAGAAAAGAGTGAGGAGTACAAACTAGTTAGAAAGGAGCAATAGAGAGCTGAGAATGCAGGTCCGATGACAGATACATAGGTGGAGAGAAAGGGAAGGCTATACGGGGGTGGGGAGAGAGCTAGAGTCCAATGGTTAGTAGATGAGTATTGACTTTGCATTTAAATTTCTGGAAGTTGTAAACGTCAGGAAAAGCAAGAATACGGGAGCGAGTTCCACGGGAAGTGCGAGAGAAGCTGCAGGAGTAGAATTGTCGTCTGCATTTGGCTAACCTGACTGTGAATGGGTGGGACCCAGTTGCCAGTCTGGTTGCACGAGTAAACACCTGTTGAGGAGGCATCAGTGGCTTAAGTTCGTCAGAGCAGAAACCATGAAAGTATTTATAGAACAGACAAAAGGAGGCCACATTTCGACGATGGGGAAGTGACTGCAGTCGAGCCGCCAGATCAGTACCTATCACATTACAAACTCTCCTTTGGAGCCTGTCAAGAACACTGAGGAGAACGGCAGGGGCACCTGACCATAAATGGCAGCAGTACTCCATGCACGGACGGATGGTTGACTTGTATATATGCAGGATGGATTCAGGTGGAAAAAACATCCTGGATCAACATAATGACCCAACCTTCTTAGCAGTAGATTTTGCTATGGATTCAATATAGTGGTTCCATTTGAGGTTTGAGGACAGGGTAAGTCCGAGGAGGCGTAGTGTATTGCTCTCCGGAAGAATCACTTGGTCCATGCTTATGGGAGGCAGGAGAGGTTGCCTGTAATGTTTGACAGACAACAGCTTGGTCAGACGAATTGAAGTTGACAAGCCACTTTTTGCCCCAGTTCACCACAGAGTGTAGATCCCGTTCAAGGTCAGCAGCGAGATTATGTCTGTCCGCCACGACAGGTTTCTTACTAGTGCGGGAGTATATTGTAGTGTCATCTGCATAGATGCCTACTTGGGACTTGATCTCATCTGGGAGGTCGTTGATGAAAATAAGGAAGAGCGTCGGGTCCAGGATAGAGCCCTGTGGGACACCAGCATTCGTGCTGTAGGATGAAGATGCACGCCCATTCAAAACGACCTTCATTTTGCGGTTATTTAGAAAAGATTGGATTAGGTCAAGCAGTCGACCAGTAATACCGTAACCCCGTAGTTTGCATAGGAGGCCAGAATGCCAAACCCTGTCGAAATTCTTGGAGATGTCCAGAGCAACCGCGCGAGCCTCGTCAAACTCATCAAGGGCCTGTAGCATGTACTCCGTTACTGTTGTTAGCAGGTCGGCCGTGGACCTGGCAAAGCGGAAGCCATATTGCCTGTCAGAGAAGAGTTTGTGGGCAGTGAGATGATGAACTATTTCAGCATTGATTATGGCCTCGAATACTTTCCCGAATATTTTGGAGTTTTCAGGAAAATATACAAGTAGCAGTTAATTTCACGTCACAAACGGTTTTAAAGAGAACCTTTGACGTAAGTAAAACAAACTACATTTTTTTCCACCCCTCTTCATCCAAAAAAAAAAAATACTTGAATATATATACTTTTACATACAAAAAAAAATGGAAGAAGCCTCCTTACAACAAATTACAATAAAAACGCCGGAATTCATGGAAACGGCAGTGAATGGCTGGTTTTCCATTCTGGAAGCCCAATTCCATCTGCGGAATATTACAAATTCAACAACAAAGTTTTATACGGTCATATCATCTCTGGCTGCAGAGGTGGTAGCTAAAATACCATATCACATTTTAGACGCAAAGAACTATGAGGAACTAAAATGCTCCTTAATTGAGGCTAATGAAAGAACAAAGCCTGAGTTGCTAGACAAGTTAATGTCTACCAACACAATTACAGGCCGTCCATCTGCATACCTTCAAGAGATGCTTTCTATAGCTAAAAGGATAGGTGTCGGCGAAGAAATTGTTTTTCACAAATTTCTACAGGCATTACCCGCAACAATGTCCCCCGTCATTGCCTCCCAAAAAGAACTAAATTCATCCCAAATAGGAAAACTAGCGGACGAATTAATGCCCTTATTAAATAACATGAACGGAACAGCAACAGCATTCTCCACTCAGCAGCACACAGAAAGGAATAAAAACGTCCGTATACCGATAGGAATAAAACCCTACTTCCCAGACCAAAAAACTAAAATATGCAGAGCACACCTCTACTTTGCCGAGCAAGCAAGAACTTGCAAACCGTGGTGTAAATGGCCAAAGAAGCAGAACATCAAAATTTTACCAAGCTCGCGTCCACCCACACCACCACCAACAGCCTCGGAAAACTAGTAGCGCGAACCATGTCTGTCCCCTTGAGTTGGCTGCTACTACAAATCAAAGCACGATTAGGGACAACCATATTACAATTTATAGTAGACACTGGTGTAGGCCTCTCAATAATACCGGCGTCCGCGTTAAAAGGCGTGACGTTATACCCAACACCAGTATCACTCACCACTGCCAACGGAGAGAAAATACAGTGCCACGGCCAAGCTAACCTGGAGATTGCAATACCGAGCTTAAGAAGAACCTTTTCCTGGACATTCGTGGTCGCTGATATCACCAATCCCCACCTCGGAATTGACTTTCTAAATAACTTTGGCCTCACTATCGACTGCAAAAACAGAACAATTTACGACCCAGCAACAACCACTAAAAGAAGTTGTTAGTAAACACTACTGCTCCTGTAAATGTGGTCATAAACGAAGCAAATATACCCACATTTATAAAAAACAGCTTAGATAAATACCCAGAAATTATCTCTCCTCACACCAACAAAAACAATACCTACTGCGGTGTTTACCACAGAATCGACACAGGTAGTCACTCACCAGTTTTTGCTAAATCCAGACAACTGTCTGCTGAAAAGCTGACTGCTACAAAAGAAGAATTTAAGAGACTAATAAATGAAGGATTAATCACCCCTACAGACAGCGAATGGTCAAGCCCACTACATCTAGTACCTAAACAGAGTGGAGGATATCGCTGCTGTGGAGACTACCGCGCCTTAAACAGTATCACTAAAAGTGATAGATACCCCACCCCTAATATTAATTCTTTTACTGCTAAACTCGCTGATAAACAGCGATTTTCAAAAATTGATTTAATTTCAGCCTATCATCAAATCAAGATGCACCCCAATGATATCCCAAAAACTGCAGTTATTTCACCAATGGGACTTTATCAATATGAATTTATGCCGTTTGGATTAAAGAATTCTTCGGCTACTTTTCAAAGATATATGGACAGAATCTTTCAAGATACCGACTGTGTCTTCGTATATATCGATGATATCCTCATCTTCAGCGATGACGAATAATCTTATAAAAAGATATTGACACAGTGTTTCGAATTCTACAAGAAAACAACCTAAAAATATCACTCTCCAAATCGATTTTCAACGTAACAGCCCTTGACTTCTTAGGCTTTAGAATTAACTCAAAGGGAATTACACCAACTGCAAATAAAGTAAAAGAAATAGAATCTTTTCCGTGTCCTAAAGATGCTAAAAGCCTACGCAGATTTCTTGGTATGGTAGGATTTTACAGAAAATTAATACCAGGATTCGCAAAGTTAGTTTTTCCTTTATCTGAGAGAATGCAACTAACACCGAAAGGACTAATCACCTTGAATACATTAGAAAAAGAATCCTTCTCTACCATGACTAAAATATTGGGTAAGCTAACGGAATTACCCCATCCTCAACCAAGTTGTACACAATATCAACTGGTCACAGATAGCAGCAAATATGCAGTAGGTGCTGCCTTACATCAAGTTGTTAATGGAAACCCTATACCAATAGGATTTTTCTCGAAGAAACTAACAGCAACACAGACAAGATATTCCACTTTTGATCGTGAACTT
The DNA here is from genome assembly GCA_037127315.1 of Ascarosepion bandense. Taxonomy (NCBI): domain Eukaryota; kingdom Metazoa; phylum Mollusca; class Cephalopoda; order Sepiida; family Sepiidae; genus Ascarosepion; species Ascarosepion bandense. The sequence continues at coordinate 4,538,280 of JBBBDQ010000423.1, read as the reverse complement.
TTAGCAGCGTATTTGGCTGTATTACATTTTCGCCACCTCATAGAAAGTCGCGAAGTATTACTTCTAATAGAACACAAGCCAATATGCGGCGCATTTCACAGCCTAAAACCAGCAAAATCGGATAGGCAACAAAGACAACTAGCCATAATCACAGAATTAATCTCAGATATTGCCCATGTGAAGGGTGATCAAAATGTAGTAGCAGATTGTCTATCACGCCCAACATTTGCTGTACAGATCGATATGTACGACCTCCCAGCACTTGCAGATGCCCAAACAGCAGATACTGAAATACAGTCCTTCCCAGAATTAAAAAAATATACAATATCTGGAAAAGACCAATTTGTGTTGTGTGATACATCAACGTCATACCCCAGACCTTTTGTACCATGCACACTAAGAAAATTCATCTTCGATAGTTTGCATTCAGTGTCACACCCAGGTATAAAATCATCTATAAAAATGATTAAGGCTAGGTTTTACTGGCCTAACATGGATAAAACCATCAAAGAATTATGTGCATCATGCACATCTAGCCAACAGGCAAAAATATATAGACACACAAAATCGCCAGTACAAACATTGGAAATACCGTCATCAAGATTCCATACTGTACACATCGACATAATTGGACCTCTACCGCCAGCAAAATGTTCCAACAATCCCTACATTAATCCATGTCGATATATTTTAACATGCATAGATCGAACCAGTCGATGGATAGAAGCGCAACCCATAGCAGATATTACGGCACAAACTGTTGCAGAAGCGTTTGTAAATACGTGGATTACTCGCTTTGGTGTCCCACTTCATGTCATAACAGACAGAGGTACACAATTTGAAAGTGAATTATTCATGGAATTATCCAAAATTATCGGATTCTATAGGCTAAGAACAACGTCATATCATCCACAATACAACGGACTTATAGAAAGAGCTCACAGAACCACCAAAGCAGCTATAATGGCCCGAAAAGAATCTTGGATTTCAGCCCTACCAATTGTTCTCTTGGGAATTCGAAGTATGCCCAACTGCTCTAATTTTCCCCCTTTTTATGCGGTCACAGGTGCAAAAATGTTATTGCCACACCTAATGATAGATTCGGAAAACCCAGAAACAGTCACACAAGATTTTACTAGAGAACTACATAAAACCATGGCAAAATTTGACTTGACTGACTTTTCAAACAGAGAAAAATCAACACAAAAATCTTACGTACCAAATCAACTGCAAACCTGTAAAAAAGTTTGGATTAGGATAGACCGCGTTCGAAAACCGCTAGAAGCACCCTATTCAGGTCCTTACACTGTACTCGAACGAACATCAAAATATTTCCTTATAGAAACTAACCCAAACACGCATACACAAGTTTCAATAGACCGTTTAAAACCTTACATTGAAAACAAGCAAAAATGTACACAAAATACAACTACCAACAAAAATAAAGAGCCTGATATTTTACCTCCTGAAGAAGTACAGGAACATAAAATAAAGACAACAAACTCTGGTAGGAGAGTCAACTGGAAAAAAAATAATGAATACTTTTATTATTACTATAAAAAAAAAAAACACTCCGTTATCTGGTAGGAGAGTATTGTAGGAATGAACCAAAATGACCTCAGGTCAGATACTACTACCATGCAGAGAATACATTGTTTCTTTTACCCTCTCTGTCTCTAAATAACTCCCAAGAACTAAGATACCCAAATCTATTCCCTTTTCTTTCTCTGCTACTATTTCTCTTTCCCCTACTCTCTCTATCTCCCTGACCCATGCTTGACCTAAAGTATTGGCCAGTCCCTCTCTGGCTTCTAAGCAGGCAACATATGTTCTCTTGCTAGCAGACACTTAACACGAAAGTATGTAAAAATAAGAAAATAAAATATTCCTCTCAACGCTAATATTTGTATCCACTTCTTTGTCAATTATACCTACAAAGATACCAAAAAATATTACAGTCTCTCTTTTCCCAAGAATTCAGTTGTCGAAAATGATATGCAATCGTCGAAAATGATTTTTACAACGGAGAGAGAAAGTTCGCCAAAAGCATCAAAGCTTCTCATCTTCAAGTAAAATGTCTAAGTTTTGTTAGCGTTGAAATAAACAGATCTCTTCGCCAAAGTCTCTTGTATTTCATTAAAAGTCTTTTCATTAATTCTCTATAATCAGGATTGTCAATTTTCCTATGTAACTTCTAAAACAGCAAAGTTCTTTCGAGTCCTTATCGGAGTTTAACGGAGTTTGCCGAGGTTGAACGAACGAAGATTCAGAATTTTCGATTTTCCCGTGATAAAAAAAAAATAACAATAACGTTCTTTCGGGTTTCATGTCGATGGCGCATTATTCCAAATTAACTTCTTTGAGTTAATTTGCGGCAGGCTTCATTTGAAATTAACTCTTTAACCATAAGTTCCATGGTAGGCGACCAGCCGTGAGTCATGGCTCCCCGGCTGGGCCATTTTTCTCCCAGCCGCTACATTTCGTTTGATAGCAGGTCTAACTCAAAAACTGTCACCCAACTCGAAAAACTTCCACAGGCTCTGAAAAAACTGCTTCCCAACTGTCTTTTTCGTGTCGAGCATCTATTTTTATAACCAATTTCGATCCTCACTGGGGATCCGGCCGGCTCACAGTCTTCGGCCAACGAAAATCGGTCTCCGCTCCTTCGATTTGCGGATGTCTTAGCTCGACCAATGAGATCATGCCAACTCACATCGAACCGAATCCAGCTCGGATCACTTCGGACTGTTGGGCTACACAGCAGCCTTGACATCTGGTTGACCTTATCAAATCACTCTGACACTTGTTTTGTCTACGCGTTTTCAGATTAGCAGAATATACATTTCAAATCTAAGAGAAATTTATGAGCCTGAAAAAGATTCGAAATTTACAATCATGAAAGGCGAGAAATGATTATCTTCCCAAAATAATCAAACTCTATGCTCCCGTGTTTTTAGAAGTACTTGATGGTACTAATTTTTTTTTTCTAAACTCACATCGCGTGATGCAATAAAACATTAATAATATCACCAATATCAATTTCTCTCTCCGTTGTTTTAAACCAACCAAAGGAAAGTATCCCCGCGGGAGAAGCGAAAGCATCACCGCATGAGATAGTGTCACAGTAGTGCCTAGATTTCACAATTCCATTTATTGTTTGCTTGTATTCTAAACTAATTAAAAAAAAATCTGAACAGTTCAGCCCAAACGCCCTGTATATAGTTTGAAGGGTGAGTGGACGAGTGGTTAGATAATGAGCATCCCGACCATGAAACCTGGTTTCGAAGAGCTAGAATACGGATGGAATCAAAATTCAAAAGAATTAGATACTTTCTTGAATTGGATTATATATATATATTCGTAATCCACATACAAGCCTGTTTCGCTGTATCACTGCACATCAGTGTGGTTAGGCATCCACTTGCTTTTGGCCGGGATCGAAACTCGACCGATTCAGTATCAGTTGGAGTTACAAACCTCTCAGTCTTAAGAGTATGGATATATATATATATATATATATATATATATATATATATATATATATATATATATATACTTTCTTATTTTGCTTTCTTATATATATATATATATATATATATATACTTTCTTATTTTGCTTTCATTATATATATATATATATATATATATAAGAACGTAAGTTTTTTATATATATCACACATGGGTAAAAATATATGGAAAAGTTGTTGAAAATGAAACTGATTTTTTTAAGATGCATGACTATATCATATTATGTCTCTCTAGAAAAAGAATTCTTTGACTCCGGTTCTATGTGATACATATCGTGGCATAGCCACACATCTCTCCATCTCAGTTTAACTTTTAAAAATCATAGAACTGTGAAACTGATAAAACTACTCTAAAAATATTCTTAAAGGCCCCAGTTGCATTTTCAACTTCTTTTTCCTATCTATCTATCTATCTATCTATCTATAGAGTAAGGCCAATAACCATAACCATAATTAGAGCGTGGTTAATAACCATAACATAATTAGAGTAAGATTTATAACCATAAATATAATTGCAGTAAGGTTAATAACCATAACCATAACCATAATAAATCGAATCATATATAGACTAGATATGAGAATAGATATTTATATGAGAATAGAAAATTAAAACTTACAAATTTAATAGTGAAAATGATTTCCAAAAAATGATCAAATTAAAAATCAAAGATTCAAAATTAAAAATTGAATAGAGAAAGCGATTCCCAAACAATGATATAAAAAATCAAAAATTAAAAATGTAAGACAAATAACACATTCCCTAAACCCAATATTAAGATTAAACATGCAAACTTACACCGATTGTAAAGACTCTACAAAAGTAAAAATAAACAAAAAAAAATATCCGCACCAACTAATAAATTCCAACGGTCACAGACTGACTACATTATCTTGCTAACACCCACCAACACACATTAACACTCTCCACAAAAAATTCCAACTGTCAACAAAATATCACAATATCAAAACCCCCCAGCCAATACCCCTAACAAAACGACATAAATGAAAATGAAAAGGATTCCCAGTACCACATCGCCTGACGAAGTATCGGTACTCCAATGCAGAAACGGACGCGCCTTCGTAGCTATTATATATAGAGAAGTTATGTACATGTTCTAAAATATAATTTATAATAAATGTTCACAGCTCTATATAGAAAATTATATATCGAGCACTGTTTTAAATTAATGTTTTGGACGTGGAAAGAATTCTTCGTTCTGTATTCACTCGGATATATATAGTCATAGTCATCCACAGACAGTTCTGTTTTTCTGTATCACAGCTCATCAGTATGGTTAGACGTCTGATTGCTTCTAGCCAGTATTGAAACCCAACCGTATTACATCAGTGGCAATTCTACCTCTAAGCTATGGGCACTCAGTGGAGGAAGGTAGATTTTAGCGTGTTATATACATGATATAAGCACACGCCAGTAGCCAAGAATGTTCAAATTCATTACTGAATGAACAGTATATATATATATATTTTTTTTTAATCGTTTCACCCCAAGCAAGGCACTGATGTGCAGGAGGCTACATAAGAGAAAAAAGAGAGGAAGAGAATATAGAGAAAGATGAACCAGTTATAGGAGGTGTCAGAGGAAGGAGAAAGAGAAGGATAGGAATACAGGTGTGATGACAGTTGCAAAGGTAGAGAGACAGGAAATGTTATACAGGGTGATGTAAAAAAGAACTGGAGTCAAGTGGTTAAGAGATGGGTATTGACATTGCATTTAAATTCATGGAGGTTGTAGCCATCAGGAAAGCAACAATATGGAAGGAAGATCCACAAGCAGGAAGTGTGAGAAAAGAAGCTGCAGGAGTAAAATTGTGAATTAAGTTTGCCGAAGCAGAAGCAATGAAAAGATTTATAGAACAGACAGAGGGAAGCCACATCTTGTCGCTGATTCTTCTTTGGAGCCTGTCAAGAACACTGAGATGAACAGCGGGGGCGCCGGACCATATATGAGAGCAGTATTCCATGCACGGACATATGGTGAATTTGTATATGTGCAAGATGGAATTCAGGCCGAAAAACATTCTGCCTCCACACAGTGATTTGATCAAATGTTTTTTGACGTAATCATTAATGGGGGAACAGTTCAAAAGTTGATAAAAATAGAAAAATTTACCCCACTTTATGCCCAGTATTTGTATTGTTGCTAATTTTATTTAGGTGTGTGTTGTTAATCATTCAAGTATAAATATGTATTGTTGGTCATACTACTATAAATATGTATAGTTGGTCATACTACTGTAGATATGCATTGTTGGTCATACTACTAGAGATATATATTGTTGATTATTCTAGTATAAATACTTATTGTTGGTCATACTATGATAGATATGTATTGCTGGTCATTCTAGTATAACTGTGTATTGTTGGTCATACTACTATAAATACGTATTGTTGGTCATACTAATATAAATATGTATTGTTGGCCATATTAACATAAATATGTATTGTTGGTCATATTACTACAAATATTTATTGTTAGTCATAATATCTTAGAAATGTTTTGTTGGTCATTGTAGTATAAATATATACTGTTGGTCAAACTACTGTAAATATATATTCTTTGTCCTACTACTATAGATATATACTGTTGATTATCTAGTATAAATATATTTTGTTGGTCATTTTACTATAGATATGTATTGTTGGCCATATTAACATAAATATGTATTGTTGGTCATATTACTACAAATATTTATTGTTAGTCATAATATCTTAGAAATGTTTTGTTGGTCATTGTAGTATAAATATATACTGTTGGTCAAACTACTGTAAATATATATTCTTTGTCCTACTACTATAGATATATACTGTTGATTATCTAGTATAAATATATTTTGTTGGTCATTTTACTATAGATATGTATTGTTGGTCGTTCTAGAGTAACTATGTATTAATCTTCATACTACTATAAATATGCATTGTTGGTCATTTTTGTGACAATAATATGATGGGATCTAATTCACAATCTTGCACGAGTTAATTTATATGGGTGGAGAACTAAGGAATGAAGCGTGTCTGAGCAGAAGCTGTGAAAAGCTCGTTCCTGTGACTTGACTCAAAGAGTTGTGTGTTCAATACCAGGCTAAAGCAGTGGTGAACAAGTAACTTGCAGGGAGATAACTCATGACTTCCATAAGAGGCATTAAGCAAGGAATGAAGTTCATATACACACTCATTGTAATAAAAGGTTCGGTTCAATATTCGTAGGACCTGAAGAAGACCGGAGCGTACAACGGTCGAAACATCGTACAATTGGCAACAAAGATTAGGACAATAGTCCGAATAATGTAAATACTGTAGTTTTCTAATGTTCTTTTGCAAACAGTATTTGGCTTATTAGAGCTAAGTTGGTAATTCAGTACGAATGTGTTTGAGTGTGAGTGAAGGTTGGCCTCATTAGGAGAGGTGCAGTCAACCTATTCTCCAGCCCCAGCCGGTAGTGAAAAGTTAAGATGCTGACATTTCACACGACTGCGATTATTTTATTTACACAACGTCCATCCTCATCACTTTTATAGATATAGACTAGCAGTTTAGCCCGGTTTCACTCGGGTAGTTTAAGGAATAATAAGAATAAAAAAACATATGATGAATTTACATAGCAAATACTTACACAACGTCCACCCTCGTCACTTTTAAAGATATAGATAACAATGTAGAATGCATCTATTGGATTAGGGTGCAAGGGGGAGGGGCAACATATATAGATATAGATAATATAAAGTGGGGTGATCGATTCTATATTATAATTAATACATAAACTGATCCCTGACTTTGTTGGATGATAATATATATTTTTTAAGCCCTAATTTTGGCTTTCTGAAAACTATAAAGGTGTCGTTAGCATTCTAAAATTTTAAAAACAATTTTTTTTTTTTTAAATCATATCACCCGGGGCAAGGTGGTAAGGCCACTAGTGTGCAGGGGGCTACGTAAGAGTGAAAAGATTGGAAAAGAGAAAGCCAGAAACCACATCCTAAACAGGGAACAAGGGATGAGCCTCTACACCTGTTCAATAGATGTGGCTGGAGTGTGAACCGGGCGATAGTTCAGTCTATCTACTCCAATTGAAAAAAAAATAAGGAAAGTGAAAAGATTGGAAAAGAGAAAGCCGGAAACCACATCCTAAACAGGGAACAAGGGATGAGCCTGTACACCTGTTCAATAGACATGGGTGGAGTGTGAACCGGGCGATAGTTCAGTCTATCTACTCCAATTGAAAAAAAAAATAAGGAAAAGTGAAAAGATTGGAAAAGAGAAAGCCGAAAACCACATCTTAAACAGAGAACAAGAGATGAGCCTCTTGACCTGTTTAATAGACGTGGGTGGAGTGTGAACCGGGCGATAGTTCAGTCTATCTACACCAATTGAAAAAAAATAAGGATAAGTGAAAAGATATATATATATATAACCATGCTGATCTCAATTGTAGCCTTATCTGTGGTTTTGCTGCAGACATTAAAGCAGCCCTGTGGAAACATGTGGCAGTTTGTCCTCAACCATTTGAGCAGAATATCTCAACCACATGTTTCATGTGTCTTAAAGTATGCAAAACACCTGTAGGTCTCAGGAGATACAAGCATATGCATAGACATTGAGCACTTCTTTATTTTACTGAGCCCATATTTGTTGTCTGCAATGAGAGAATTCACCATATAATGAATATTATTATGTTCATTATATGGTGAATTCTCTCATCTGTTGGGAAACTATCCAGCTGTTATGAATAGCTTGAGAATTGCATTCACATCCTGGAGGTAATTTGGCAAACAATCCTAAACTCTCCCATGGAGTCAGTCATCAATGGGATGTCATGCAGTGAGTATTGGGTACAGTGTAGTTGTCATATTTCCAATGATGGATCAAGTCCATCAGCAAGTGAGTATCAAGTGTTGCCTGTAAGTTAAACATTCATCAGCAGTACATATTCAAATGAATAAACAGAAGCTTTTGTAAATTATTCAATGATTGTAAGGCAGATAATATTTCGGTACCAATGCTTAGAACTTAGACAGGAATCCATTAAAGGTGATCTATGTTCAAAAATGGTTTTCAAGGTAGAAAATATAGGAAAAAGTTGAAATACTTAGATGATGCAATGAGAGAAAATCTGTGACTAACAAAATGAAAATTAGAAGATAAAAGACTCCATTTTGAATTTCATCTCTGCCCATTCTTCAACTTTTCTTCAGGGTATTTTTTGGCAAAAATTTCATTACTCAGATATGCTAAAAGTACTACAATCTGGTTTTGTCTTTTTGCCTCTGGTCTTCTATTTGCATACAAGGTCTATCCAGGGTTTCACCAGTGTTTCAAGCACCTCATTGTAGCCATCAGCTTTCAGCCTAAGACCCTATTGAAAAAGCTGGGTGGTATGAGATGGCCTTCACTACTTAAGTGCTGTACGTGGTACATGCTTAGGCAATCATATCTTGAAAGAGACATGACTGATTGGGCAGAAAATTTTCCTGCAGTAATTTGCCATTACTTTCTGCTGTAAACTGGTTGCCAATCAAGGCTATAGAACCCAATTTTTCTTGCTATTTAACTCATAACTGGAGGGAAGAGACTGAATAAAACTTTTATTTGCACGTTAGTGAATGCAATGCCTCTAAAACTATCATGGGAGAAGGAAATTTGGGGCTATTAACATGGGGAACTTTGAGAGGATCCGCACATAACCAGATATTCTCTAGTTCATGTTTTGATCTTGATTGAATTTTTTGTCATAAAATACCCAGAGCATGCCAAGTTCGTTTGGATGTTCAAACTTTTTTGTTAATCATATATTGAAACAACAAGTTCTTGTGTGTATGCCAACATGAACTGCCTTTTCTTCATCATGTATGACTTGTACCAATGTCCTTGTGCACCACATTACAGAATTTCTATTTATTATTATATACTTAAGTAATTTTAAATTTTAAATAATAAAAAGTGAATATTTTTTTTCCACCTGTAGCATAATTGTCAGTGGGGCATAAAATACACCAAGTTCATCTCTTCCAGAGTGGAAAGACCCTGCAAAAAGGGATATCTTCAAGGTGGATACATGCAGACCATAGTGTAAGAAATCATAAGGCCAAATTTGAACCCCTGTTTGGTTTGTTACATTTACTTACATGCAAATACTATTGAAAAAGGTATGAATACCTCTCCTCCCTACCAACTATAGGTTAAATATTAGGACTTGTATTTGGAAAAAATCATTGTTATTCTCATAAAAATTGTTAATGCAATATTTACTCACAAAAATCAAAAACATCATTTGTATTTTTTTTTAATCATTTCACCCCAAGCAAGGCATTTCACTGCCACTGTTGCACAGGGGGTTACAAAGGGGAAAGTGATGAGAAAGAGTTGTTAGGGGGTTACATAGGGGAAAGTGATGTAAAAGAGTGGTTAGGGGGTTACATAGGGGAAAGTGATGAGAAAGAGTGGTTTAAGGGTTACATCAAGGGAAAATGATGAGAAAGAGTGGTTAGGGGGTTACATAAGGGGAAAGTGATGAGAAAGAGTGGTTAGGGGGTTACATAGGGGGAAAGTGATGAGAAAGAGTGGTTAGGGGTTTACATAAGGGGAAAGTGATGAGAAAGAGTGGTTAGGGGGTTACATAGGGGGAAAGTGATGGGAAAGAGTGGTTAGGGGTTTACATAAGGGGAAAGTGATGAGAAAGAGTGGTTAGGGGTTTACATAAGGGAAAGTGATGAGAAAGAGTGGTTAGGGGGTTACATAGGGGGAAAGTGATGAGAAAGAGTGGTTAGGGGTTTACATAAGGGAAAGTGATGAGAAAGAGTGGTTAGGGGGTTACATAGGGGAAAGTGATGAGAAAGAGTGGTTTAAGGGTTACATCAAGGGAAAATGATGAGAAAGAGTGGTTAGGGGGTTACATAAGGGGAAAGTGATGAGAAAGAGTGGTTAGGGGGTTACATAGGGGGAAAGTGATGAGAAAGAGTGGTTAGGGGTTTACATAAGGGGAAAGTGATGAGAAAGAGTGGTTAGGGGGTTACATAGGGGGAAAGTGATGAGAAAGAGTGGTTAGGGGTTTACATAAGGGAAAGTGATGAGAAAGAGTGGTTAGGGGGTTACATAGGGGGAAAGTGATGAGAAAGAGTGGTTAGGGGGTTACATAGGGGGAAAGTGATGAGAAAGAGTGGTTAGGGGGTTACATAGGGGAAAGTGATGAGAAAGAGTGGTTTAAGGGTTACATCAAGGGAAAATGATGAGAAAGAGTGGTTAGGGGGTTACATAAGGGGAAAGTGATGAGAAAGAGTGGTTAGGGGGTTACATAGGGGGAAAGTGATGAGAAAGAGTGGTTAGGGGTTTACATAAGGGGAAAGTGATGAGAAAGAGTGGTTAGGGGTTTACATAGGGGGAAAGTGATGAGAAAGAGTGGTTAGGGGTTTACATAAGGGAAAGTGATGAGAAAGAGTGGTTAGGGGGTTACATAGGGGGAAAGTGATGAGAAAGAGTGGTTAGGGGTTTACATAAGGGAAAGTGATGAGAAAGAGTGGTTAGGGGGTTACATAGGGGGAAAGTGATGAGAAAGAGTTGTTAGGGGGTTACATAGGGGGAAAGTGATGAGAAAGAGTGGTTAGGGGTTTACATAGGGGGAAAGTGATGAGAAAGAGTGGTTAGGGGGTTACATAGGGGAAAGTAATAGGAACTGTCAGAAGGAGGGTGATAGACGGGTAAGGATACCGAGGATGAGGGTTACGTGGATGGGAAGAGGTGTTTGAGAGAATGGGTGTGAGTTAGTGTGTTAGAAGGTGTCTACTGACCTTACATTTAAACTCCTGGAGATTGTAGCTGTCGGGGAAGCAAGTATACAGAAGGGGATCAAAAATATGTTTTGGCTATAAAAATAAAAGGGATAATATGCCATAAAAAACACAATTATTCAATGAAACTTGTCTTTAAAACCAACCTTTTGTCTACCAATATGACTTTTGTATAATACCAACTTAGTTCTACCTTTCAAACTGTGATGCAAACCTAATGTCTATTTTTTTAACTTTACTGTAAAACTTGATCTATGGTTACATTTTGACGATTATAAACCTGACTTGTGTCAAGCTTTTTAGCTCATATAAAACGTACTCGTATAAAATGGACTCATATAAAACAAAATTCTTTCTAGCTTGTTTGACTCTAGTGCAGACTGAAATTGAATCTTGATTTTTGACTCTTGTATAAACTGAAAATATTTTTTGGGTGCTCGTTTAAATCAGGCCAATGTCTATCACTTTTAGCACTTGATTAAAACCGGATATAGAACAGCTTTTCCCATTAATTCATTGTCGGTTTTGTCTAAGGAGATTTTATTCAATATTAAATTATTCAACAAATATTGATAGGCTGCTAAATTTTCCAATGTAATTAAGTTAGTAATTCTAACCCTACTTAACCATTCCAATTTAATTAATTAAGAACTCATCAATAACTTGATTTTATATTTCCCAAAAATGAGGCAGATTCTGGAAGTATTCTTGTGGAAAGAATACATGCCAAACATTCACCAACATAATTTCTCTTTATATTTAGTTTCATAAACATATTGAAGGTGATTTTATTGAATATTAAAATAAGAGGATAGAATGTATGATTTCATAACATACTATCAGGCAGATTCAGTCAGACAGAAAGAGATAACAAACATAGGAGAAAGAAAAGGAAAACAGCAGTGAGCTGTAAGAATTAAGTAAACTAAGAAGAATAGGATTTTATTAATAGTTTTAGATTATCTTATGAGTGTCATATTTTGGAGGAAACAACAATAATGGAATAAAACTAGTCATGAAAATGCTTCCTCTAAAAAGCAACAATAATAAGATGGAATAAAACTAGTAATAAAATAATAATAGTGAAAATGCTTCCTCTAAAAAGCAACAATAAGATGGAATAAAACTAGTAATAAAATAATAATAGTGAAAATGCTTCCTCTAAAAAGCAACAATAATAAGATGGAATAAAACTAGTAATAAAATAATAATAGTGAAAATGCATTATCTAAAAAGCAACAATAATAAGATGGAATAAAACTAGTAATAAAATAATAATAGTTGAAATGCTTCCTCTAAAAAGCAACAATAATAAGATGAAATAAAACTAGTAATAAAATAATAATAGTGAAAATGCATAATCTAAAAAGCCACAATAATAAGATGGAATAAAACTAGTAATAAAATAATAATAGTGAAAATGCATTATCTAAAAAGCAACAATAATAAGATGGAATAAAACTAGTAATAAAATAATAATAGTGAAAATGCTTCATCTAAAAAGCAACAATAATAAGATGAAATAAAACTAGTAATAAAATAATAATAGTGAAAATGCATAATCTAAAAAGCCACAATAATAAGATGGAATAAAACTAGTAATAAAATAATAATAGTGAAAATGATTCCTCTAAAAAGCAACAATAATAAGATGAAATAAAACTAGTAATAAAATAATAATAGTGAAAATGCTTCATCTAAAAAGCAACAATAATAAGATGGAATAAAACTAGTAATAAAATAATAATAGTGAAAACACTTCCTCTAAAAAGCATCAATAATAAGATGAAATAAAACTAGTAATAAAATAATAATAGTGAAAATACTTCATCCAAAAAGCAGCAAAAATAAGATAGAATATAATGAGCAATGAAATAATTATAGTGAAATTGTTTCAAATTGCAACAACAATATGATGGAATAAAACTAATAATCAAATAATAGTAAAAAAACAACTGTAAGATAGTGAAAAATTAGTAATAAAATAATAATAGTGAAAATGATTTGTATAAAAATCACCAATAAGATTGAGTAAATACAGTACTAAAATAATAGCAATGAAAACACTACATGTAAAAAGAACAAATATTAAGATGGGTAAAAACAAAAAATATACTTATAGTAATAATGATACGAAATGAATTCATTAGATATAAAAAATAAAAGATGCATGACAGGGACGGCTCTTCTAATCAGATTTATTCAATCTTTACTCATTCTGAGCATAGAGATGTGCATTGTGTTTCAGTGGATATCAGCTTGGAATGAGAAATTGGAGAGCCAAGTTCAATTCCAGTTGAACTCATTGCATTCACTTACATGCAAATATCCTTGGGAAAGGTACTTATCCATCTCTTCTCCCTCCAGCTATGAGTTAAATAGCAGGACAGATTGAATTCTACAGCCTTGGTTGGCAACCAGTCTTCCGTGGAAAGAATGGTAGCCTTTTTCTGCCCAGACAGTCAATTCTCAAAAGAGACATGATCACCTAAGTGTGTATCACATATGGCACTTAACTGATTGAATTCTGAATGAATTAGAAGTCCTACCTGAATTCATTATTATTGTCCCAATCTAAACAGCATAAGATATGCAGATGGCATAGTGTTGATAGAAGACATAGAAAAGAAAAATACAAGAACTCCTACAGAAGGTAGTAAAGAAAAGCAAGAAGAAAGGACTAAATATCAGTTGCAAGAAGTTAGAATTCATGGTTGTTTGGAAAAAGACGAGCCCAACATGCAAACTGCTAACTGGTGATACCAAATCAAACAAGTATAAAAATCTAAATATCTGCAAAGTATTTTAACAAAAGTCAGAAAGTGAGATGCTGAAATACAAAGGCTCATTGGGATAGTAAAAGAAATTTCCTGAAGCTAAGCAAAGTATTAAGAAACAGAAAAAACTTTACTGTGAAACATTGAAAAGATCACAATTTGCCCTCATGGACACATGGCCCAGTGGATAGAGATGTTGGTTAGTTCCAGTGACTTAACCCAAAAAATTGTGAGTTCAATACCAGCCTAAAGTAGTTGTGAACAAATAACTTAGAGAGTGAAGTTAAAGGGAGATAACTCATGACTACCAAAAGCAGCTTTGTGCAAGGAATGATATACCCCAGTGATTGTATTAAAGGGTTTGGTTTGAAATTCTTAGCGCCTGTAAAATGTAAAAATGGCAACAAAGATGAGGACAATAATCCGAATAATGTAAATAGTGTGATCACTGAACTTTTATGTAATATCAGTCATCTTATATGGTAGTAAATGCTGGACATAAAAAGAAACATGCTGAGAATAATATGCACTAAAGATGTAACCAACAACAAAGTTTTAGCAAAAAATGAAAGCATAAAGGCATTATTTGTAACATCAGCGAGATACAGTTGAAATTTCTATGATGCATAATGAGGAAGGAGGGCTTGGAAAATTTGATACTCACAGGACAGATTGGCAACAAGCAGAACAGATGAAAACAGTGCATAACCTACCTAAAAATATTGAGTAAAATGGTTGGCAGAACAAAAATTAAAAATTAGGAGAGATATGTGCAGTTGGTTGCAGCAGATAACGACTCAGAACAAGAGAGCTGAGTTTGAATTCCGGTTGAATTCGTTACATTCACTTACATGCAAACAATCCTGGGGAAGGTATTAATCTATTACTTCTCTCTCCAGCTATGGGTTAAATAGCAAAACAGATTAGGTTCTATAGCCTTAGTTGGCAACCAGTTTACCACAGGAAGTAATTGTAACCTACTGCAGGAAAACCTTCTGTCTAGTCAGTCTTGTCTCTTTTGAGACATGATTGTCAAAGTGTGTATAATGTATAGAACTTAACTAACTGAGTATAAAGACCAAATTTACTGAGCTACGAAGAACAGGAAATAGTGAAGAGCCATGACTGCCCACATTTTGTAGGGACATCAGCCATAGAAGAAAAAGAAGAAATGATTCATATAAAATATTTCTCCCCCTCCCAATTTCTCTCTAATTCTTACAGAAATTTTATTTTTTTAACGAGCCATTTATTTTTCTTAGATAAAAATTACTTCAGCAAAAATTTAAGCTATAGAAGTAGTTCTCTCATTTAATGTATGAAAGTTGTAAAGAGCAATTATCACCTACATCCTGAACGGATATAAAAGAAATTTTGGTGGGGATTCAGGGGTTTTAGGGGATTCTTAGAGGCCGGCATTTTTTTACCACCCAAAACTACCACCACCAATCATCATTGTTTCATCATCTTATCATCATCATTGATGTTATCATCATCATTGTTGTAATCATCCTATCATCATCATTGATGTTATCATCATCATTGTTTCATCATCCTATCATCATCATTGTTGTAATCATCCTATCATCATCATTGATGTTATCATCATCATTGTTTCATCATCCTATCATCATCATTGATGTTATCATCATCATTGTTTCATCATCCTATCATCATCAGTGATGTTATCATCATCATTGTTTCATCATCCTATCATCATCATTGATGTTATCACCATCATTGTTTCATCATCCTATCATCATCATTGATGTTATCATCATCATTGTTTCATCATCCTATCATCATCATTGATGTTATCATCATCATTGTTGTAATCATCCAATCATCATCAGTGATGTTATCATCATCATTGTTATAACCATCCTATCATCATCATTGATGTTATCATCATCATTGTTTCATCATCCTATCATCATCATTGATGTTATCACCATCATTGTTTCATCATCCTATCATCATCATTGATGTTATCATCATCATTGTTTCATCATCCTATCATCATCATTGATGTTATCACCATCATTGTTTCATCATCCTATCATCATCATTGATGTTATCGTCATCATTGTTGTAATCATCCAATCATCATCATTGATGTTATCACCATCATTGTTTCATCATCCTTGTCCTCTTCATCATCAAAACTATAAAATCCAGTGCAATATATCCAATATTTGCTCTCCTCCTCAGTGAATAAGGTGAAATATAAGGTAAGAAGATTGTGTTGCTTCTGTCTTCAAGTAAGGGGAGTCTACCTTGCAGATCAATATTGGAAATCTTGATTTTTATTTTTTTCTTACCTGGCCTTGGATTTTGTCCTTTGACACTAGATATCACATCTATCATCTCGTTCAAATTTTTCTGCGTTAAGCCTTTGAAGCTTCCAAGTTTACAAAATGGTATTAATCGTACATTATGCCATAGAAGAACTACACTAGCTCCAACTGCAGCTAAAGTGCTTCCCTCACAAAGCTAAAATAATCCTTTAAGAAATGTATTTCAGTGATAAATGCAACAGTAGAAACATTTTTTTTATTTCACCAGAGGCAAGGTGATAAAGCTGCTAAGACGCAAGGGTTTAATTTGAATAATAAAAGTAAAATAAGCAAAAATCAACACAGAATTATATTTTTTTATGCCATGACCCTCCAAATTATAGGCTGAGCATGAATCTCCATAGATCCTTGTATTATATAGGAATTACAGTGCATTCTTGTGAAAGTGAACTGAGTGGTTTTCTGTTACTTTCTCCATGGTATGGAATTCAGAATTTTTCTTCTCTTAGATTGGTTGTCATCCAATGATAGAGAGTGCAGCCATAAAGAAGAGACATATTTATGGCGGTCACAAGGGCATTTATGCAAAAACATCAAAAGAACCAGGCTAGATTGGAATTTGAACTCGGCTCTCTGATTGAATTTTCAATGCCAATATCACTATCCGCACATCCAAGACAAAATTACTAAAAAAATAAATAAATAAAAAATAACAAGAAACAAAGTAAAGTGGGGAGACTTTCTTTTTTTTTTTTTAAATATTTTTTAAAAAAATCCCTTCATTCCTTTATCTTTTATTTGGGGTGAGGTGGGGTGGGGGTTATAACCACCCACCTCCGCCCCTGGGTGAAGCTAGGAGGGTAGTAACATACTTAACTATGAGATAATCAATACTTTAAGCAGTAGAATCCTCCCTATGTGGGTACTCAGATAATTCATAGCAGCAACCAGTTCCAAGCTGACTGCAGCCAAACACACTGTCACTACTGCTGCTACATCAACTGCCGTTGCTACTTCTACCACTGCTACTACACCTCCTGTGCTACATCCGTACAGTAGACTCAACAGCAACGACTGCCCCTTTTTTCTCTTTATCTCTCTTTCTCGCCATCTCTTGCTCTCTCTCTTTCTCTCATTATTCGTATTTCCGAAGCACTTGCGTATGAATGGGAGGCAAGAAAAAATGCTGAGACGTGGCAGTGGCGGCAACAGGGGCTTTTCGTTCAGCTGTGTGCGAGCGGAGCTTATCGATGCATACATTATGCAAAAGTCTTCCACTATAGCTGGTTAATTATTAATGTTACTAGCCGCATGCTTTTTGCCTTTCAGTGGCGACTGCTTCATTTACACTAGGAATTGATGTTCTCGTAGCACGGACCATGGCTCTAATATTGCATCTTAAAAGTGTTGACAACTTACGTTCGACGTGTAACAGAAAGGCTAAGGTGTCTTTTCGAGGTAAGTATCAAAATCATGCAAGCATTTTTCAAAGAAAGGAAGAAAGTAAAAAAAAAAAAAATGGAAAACTCTTTGGCATCGCGCTTCACCTGGAAGCATGTCATTTTATATTTACCGTTATTGTTTTGGATGACGATTTTTATTCTTTTGCTTGTTTTTAATTACTACCCTAGATCTTGATCATGAGGATGCTACCTGTCGCCCTAAACTAAAACTCCCCCTTCTCCATTTCTCTCTCTCTCTCTCTTCTTTTCTCTTTATCTTTTCTGAGTTTTCTTTCTATTTTTCCACCTTACTTTCTCCACCCCCCCATCTCTCTCTTTCCACTTCTCTATTCTTTCTTTTGTTATCCTCTCTTTGCTCTTTGTTTCCACTCTTCTCTCCCTTCAACCATCCCCTTTTAACACTCCCTTTCTCTTTCCTTCTCTTTTGCTAATCACCGTTTTTTCTTTCTTTCTTTGTCTCTTTTCTCTATCTCTTTTGACACTTTCATTTTTTTTGTTTTTTTCTCTCCCACTTTCTCTATTTCCTTTAGTATCACTCTCTCTTTCTTTATCTATCTATCTATCTATCTATCTATCTATCTATCTCATCTTTTCCTTTTATTGCTCTCCTTCTCTTCTTTACTATTTTAGTTTTCTCTCTCCTCTTTTTTCTTCTACAACTTCCCTCTTTTCTTCTCCCACATTGCTCTTCTTCTCTCTCTTTTTTTCTCTCTCTCTCTCTCTCTCTCTCACTCTTGTATATTCTCTTCTTTTTCTCTCCAATCATTTCTCCTTTCATCTCTCTTTCCTCTTCATAATCTCCTTTGTTGTTTTTCTCACTCCCCACTCTTTCTTTCTTTCTTCTTCTCTGTCATCTTCTCACCTCTTCATCTCGCTCTGTTTTCATTTTTCATCTTTCCTCCTCTCTCTCTCTTCCTCAGTATCTTACTTTCAACCATCTCTCTCTCTCTCTCTCTTGTTTTCCCACTTTTTTATCCCCTGACAACATTATTCGTCTATATCTCCTCATCATTCTATTCCTCTTATAAGAAAGAATTTCGTAAGTCTTTTAGACAGTCAATACATAGCCCTCTATCGTCTCAAGACTGTATAATAGTTCTATTTGTCAACTTCTTTTCTGTAATAAATACGTTGATATAATCTACAACATCAGCATGAGACGACGTAAAATTGTCTTTTGAAAATCATTAAGGAAATAACCCGCTATTTTATAAACAATATATCATTTTCTCTTTCTTTTTATACTCCTCACCAATGAAATTATCTTCCTCTCATTTTATTTTAGATATGATAATATTCCAGTTTTTTGTTCAATCTTAGAGTTTATATATGCATCATAATTTCTAGGTTTTGATCAAGTTCTTTCTCTTATATCTGAGTTCCGAATTTTCTTGTTGCCGATAAACCATATCAGATCAAGTTGTGTCTCATGATACTGATCTAAGCTCAGTGAAGAAATTATTTTCTTAATGTTAGTCCAAAAATAAATGTCTTGGATTAATTATTTAATTATTGTTTTTTTTTGTTTATTTGGGGTTTTTTTTTGGTTTTTTTTTAAAATTTAATCAAACCTATGACACAGTGGTGAAAAGTTATCAGACTGGGCATTAATCTAATTAAACCTATGATGTAGTTCTGAAAAGTTATCACTTCCCAATCAAAAAAGGATTAAAAAAAATGCATTTTTGGTCAGATTTTAGTTAAACAGGATTAGCACTAGCATTTCTCAGTAACCCCTGATAATAACAGAAGCTTTCAACTCTTTGACGTCTTTTAAGCAAAATTAAAAATGAACAAAAAAACAAAGACAAAAATATTTCCCAGACATTACTTTGAAAAATCAGTTTGAAGAATTCCAGTAATTTTCTTTTGTTTATACAAAAATTCACCTAATGCAAGGCACAAGAGCCATTCAAAGTAGAGGTTTATTGAATAATGTGTTTGATATGTATGCAGAGATTACTTTGAAAATCAGTTTGAAGAATTCCAGTAATTTTAATTTGTTATACTAAAGTTCACCCAGTGTAAGGGTCAAGAGCCACTCAAGCTAGGGTTTTATTGAATGTAATCTCTCAAATAAATGCAGAGATTACTCTGCAAATCTGTTTGGAGAATTCCAGTAATTTTAATTTTTCTTTCATTAAAGTTCATCCAATACAAGGTTCAAGAGCCACTCAAGTTAGGGTTTTATTGAATGAAATCTGTCATATAAAATGCAGAGATTACTCTTCAAATCTGTATGGAGAATTCCAGTAATTCTAATTTTTTTTTCACTAAAGTTCACCCAATGCAAGGCTCAAGAGCCACTCAAGAAAACAAGTTATTAAATGAAGATTGTGACATGAATGCCAAAGGAGGAAGTATAAAGTATAAGGATATTCAGGATAGATAATCACTGAGCTTTGCTTTGGTCAAGATTGAAGTGTTCAGAAAAGCATCCATGTAAGTGTTTCTTCTATAAAGTAGCAAATTTTCATCATGACTAAAACCAAACTTTGTTTTTGAAAATATCAAACAAACAACAGTGTCACTGGTATAAAAACATATCTAAGTGAATAAATTTGTATCTATATAGATAAGTATAAAATGAAAAAAAAACAAAAAATACAAACACACACACACACCAATCTTTTCATTTATATTTTTCTATATATACATTTCATTATATATATATATATATATATATAATTAACAAAATGGTCTTTAAACAATTGATAATTTGTAATGATTTGTTTGAGC
Source organism: Ascarosepion bandense (assembly GCA_037127315.1). Taxonomy (NCBI): domain Eukaryota; kingdom Metazoa; phylum Mollusca; class Cephalopoda; order Sepiida; family Sepiidae; genus Ascarosepion; species Ascarosepion bandense. The sequence continues at coordinate 4,517,679 of JBBBDQ010000423.1, read as the reverse complement.
ATTATCTTTTATCAATACTTGTATTTAAGTAGATATTCTGTTTTATAATCAAACAGTATATATATTTATTTCTACTGGCCTGATAATTTACGATAACTTTTTGTTATGAAAATATGTGTCATTCGGTAGGATTCGAACCTGCGACCCCTATCCACATAGGGGAAGCCACCAATTTAACTTCATTTAGACTGTTGATCATTTAACTTCATTTAGAATGTTGGTCATTCATGGTCGAGAGGTCTAAGATGCATGTCTTAGACCTCTCGACCATGAATGACCAACAGTCTAAAGGAAGTTAAATTAAGCCTATATAACACAATATATATATATATATATATACAAATAACTATGCAATGGTCGTTATTATAAGAGAGACACGAACGCGGGCGTCCCTCAAGGTTCTATCCTAGGTCCCACACTCTTTCTGATCTACATTAATGATCTCCCCGACACCATTAAATCCCAAGTTGGCATGTATGCCGATGACACAACAATCTACTCTCGCATCAATCAGAAACCAGGTGTGGACGACAAAGTGAACCTCGCTGCCGTACTTGAAAGAGACCTCCAATCCGTAGTGGCCTGGGGTAGGAAATGGCTGGTAAATTTCAATGCCTCTAAAATGAAGCTATTATCAACTAACCACCATAGACAATCACATCTACCTCCCATTAGCATGGGACAGGCTAGCCTCCCAGAGAGTAAAATACTACGCCTCCTTGGCCTTACACTTTCGGCGGACCTCAAATGGAATGACTATATCGAATCCATTGCCAAATCCGCTGCTATGAAAGTTGGCTCCCTGTGCAGTGCCCGGAAGTTTTTCCCAACTGAATCTATTCTGCACATATACAAATCTACCATCCGCCCGTGTATTGAATATTGCTGCCATATCTGGTCGGGTGCCCCTGCAGCTCTCCTTGGGCTTCTTGACAAAATACAAAGGAGGATTTGTAACATGGTTGATACTGACTTGGCAGACCGGCTGCAGCTGCTCTCTCACCGGCGTGATGTGGCTTCCCTGTGCCTCTTCTACAAGTACTTTCATGGCTACTGCTTCGATGAGCTTAGTTCACTGGTGCCACCCAAGCACGAATTTACACAAGATACTAGATTAGCAACTAGGTCCCACCCTTTTACAGTTAAACAAATAAGATGTAACCGTAAATTCTACTCCAACAGCTTCTTTTCTCACGCTTCCCACCTGTGGAACTCCCTTCCACAACTCTGCTTTCCCGACAGTTACAATCTCCAGGTGTTTAAATGTAGGGTCAATAGACACCTCCTATCACACTAACTCCCAATTATTCTCAGAACACTCTCATCTACCCAACCCTCATTCTCGGTATCCTTACCCGCCTATCACCCACCCTCTGACATTTCCTATACTTAACCATCCTTTCTCCACTCTACGTAGCCCCCTGCACAGTAGTGGCAGTGACATGCCTTGCTCGGGGTGAAACGCTTATAATAAAAAAAAAAAAAATACTCATCTACTAACCACTGGACCCTAGCTCTCTCCCCACCCCTGTATAACCTTCCCTTTCTCTCCACCTATGTATCTGTCATCGCACCTGCTTTCTATTGTTCCTTTCTAACTAGTTTGTACTCCTCACTCTTTTCTAATTAATCTTTTTACATTTATGTAACCCTCTGCACATCAGTGGCATTTCCGCCTTGCTTGGGGTGAAATGATTAAAAAAAAATATATATATATACATAGTCCACACTACTCAATAGCATAATTATGGTAAAAAAATAAAATAATAAGGCACTGTTAAAGAGTAAACATGTGACACAAGCTTTCATAACTGGTAGTAAAGTTTAATAACTGGTTGTAAACAGAATGAAGTGAGCTAATGCATATATATATAAATATATATATATATATGTGTGTGTGTGTGTGTGTGTAAATAAATCCACAATGATCTTTATTATTGTAAAAAGGATATTACTCTGTGTGTGTGTTTGTTTGTGATGTTAACTTAACCTATTTAATAAAAGGCACACACATAATAATGGACAGCTCTATACAGATTCAAAGACTGACTTATTCACATGCTCACACATATACATACACACACAAACACAAACAGAACTATATATATATATATATATAAACTAAGCAAGAGCCAACAACTGACCACGGTTCTGCCTAACGGCTTGTCAGGGAAATTGGCTCTACTTTGTTTGCTCTACTTTGGTATTGAGCACTTTAGTGTTAGGGTTTTCGTCTTGGGTTTTTTTTTCTTTCTTACAAGTGCTTGAATTTTGTTCATGTACTTCGTTTGTTTCTTTTTTTGCTTCCCCTTATCTTCCCTCCGAGTTTGTTCTCGGTGGGTTATACAAGACGATTTAAATTATAGTTTGATTAATACTATTGGTATTGTTGTTGCTATAGTTAATATTATTATTATTATTATTATTATTATATATATATATATATATATATATATTTATTATCATTATTATTATTATTATATATATATATTGTAATTTTCTTTTTACAATGGTTTATAAATGCATCATGCCACTACACAAAAATACAGACTAAAAAAAAAACAAAAATAACATTTTATTTTTAAAATATCACCTGAAGAAGAACAATAATGTTTAAGAAACATGAATTTTTTGTGCAATGATATAATAATTTTCTAGACCATTGTAATAACAAAATTACATTATTAAGCTCTACTCTGTATTGAACTCTTTTTATAAAATTAAATGCAATGAAAAGTAAGTTTTAATCTACCTATTATTTCACTTCCTTATAATATATATATATATATATATATATATACATATGTATATATATGTCTAATTGTGTGTTTGGGCAGAAATCCATCTTTATACATGTTTCATTGAAGATGTCTGACAAAGCCTTGTAATTAGGCAATTATTAAAATTTTTCTTGCATTCAGACAAGTAATTTATTTCTAAGACTTAGTGTTAAAATTATCCAAGAGATCTGTGAATCTGAGCATTTTTGACTAATCTATTATCCATTTTCAGGGATGTTTTTAACTGAATAAATATATATATATATATATATATATATATATATATATAAATTTATCAGGCTGGTAGATATAAATATAATATATATATATAGTCTACATATTTTGATAGCGTTGTAAGGCTTAGCTGTTTTCACTATACTCCACGTTATTTCTGGGTCTTTTCTATATTTTAATTTCAATTTCCACATGGCTAGCCAATTTTGTACAATTTTTTATGTTTTCTAGATTAAATGTAGACCTGTGATTTAACCATTTGGACATAAAAGTGTCTTTGGTTGACGCCCAAATATGTTTTGTTTTGACCATTTAAGTCATGTATTTTTGCTTTGTTAATACCTTCTTTTGTATTACAAAGTCCATGAAGTGAGCATTTATTTTTATTTATTCTATATATATATATATATATATATGTGTGTGTGTGTGTGTGTGTGTGTGTGTGTGTGTGTGTGTATATATATAATAAATCAAAATAAATAGAGTGAGCATTTATTTTCATTTATTCTATATATATATATATATTTATATATATATATATATATGTGTGTGTGTGTGTGTGTGTGTGTGTGTGTGTGTGTGTGTGTGTGTGTGTATATATATAATAAATCAAAATAAATAGTCGGAGTGAGAATTTATTTTTATTTATTCTATATATATATATATATATATATATATATATATATGTATAATGCTCACTCCAAGGACTTTGTAATACATTTATTTTTATTTATACTTATAAGATCAGATGATTCTTCACAGGTTTGCATTTAATCTAGAAAATTGTTCCGGTAAGAAAAGTTAGCTATTATGTTATTCCCAAACAAAAATGAATTACTGAATGAAAGAACAGAAATTATGACTAAGTGTAACCATACCATAAAATATCTATTAGGATCATACAAACATGGATGAAAACATTATAATTTCTTCCAATTTTGAAAATTGCACATTCAAAAAATCTCTGGTATTTGGGCATTCAAAAAAAATCCCCATTACATGAGAATTCTGAAAAAACAGTAAAATCAGTTATTGCAAATCGCTTGAAGACACTACATGGTAGAAACCTAGGTTGAGTAATAACTCATTCACAAATGAAAACACAAAAAAATATATATATATATGTTTATAATTTTAGTGTTTAGTTATAATAATGTTTAGCACCAGGATTGTTCTTTTTCAGTAGTTTTACTGATAAAAGATATTCTGGCAAGCAGAGCTTTTATCCTAAAGTGCTCAATATTGGGGTGAAGATAAAATGTTGATAGTTTTAGTGCAAAGAATTTGTCACTTTGACTGAGCAGGTTCATGCCCACTTCAAAATTTTATGAAGCACCATTATGATGCCATCAGTCATTAGGGCTGGGTTTCTTGCAAGAAACTTAGTCCCGATGATTGAAAGCATGAACTTGCTCATAAATCACATCATAATCGACATGAACTTGCTCAGTTCTTTGCGCTAAAAGTATATATATATATATAAAAATAATAAATAATTAATTAATGTTTAAATCTTTCCTTCTGCATGTATTTAATTTTAAGATTTTCCAGCCATTTTCAAGGATGTTTTTGTCTCTGGTGTTGTTATAAAAATTATGGAGAATTTTTATATTTCTCAACTCATACAAAGTAGAAAAATGTCAGGAAACTGGAAAAGATTTTTAAAATGTGAAAATTTGAATACATCTTCCTTGTCCAAATAAAGGTTACTCCCCAAATATACATTAACACACACAAACACACACATACACACATATATATATACACACACATATATATATACACACACATATATATATATATATATTATAAATTATACTTTAGAACATGTACAAATTATCATCTACTACAAAGTGTAGACTTTGTTTCGACATTAAAAGGACAATGTTTCATCAGGTAGTGTCATGCTAAACTATAAACTATAATTTATAATAAATATTCATAGCTCTATTTTATATTGAGCACTGTTTTAAATTAATGTTTTGAACATTGTCAATTTTTTCTTTGTTCCTTATTCGCTTGTATATATTTTTATGAGGCATCAAAATAAAGTTTAAAATCACACCTGTCCTAACATTTTTGCACACTACCTGTAGTGTGCAAAAGTATTAGGACAGGTGTGATTTTCCTAAAAACCTCACTAAAATTGAAATACAGGGTGAAAAGTCACACCTTTGTAAGAATTATTTAACTAAAAAGGAAGAGGAAAGAAGGCTTCAGAATTTAAATTGAAGCTCTGATCTTAATCCTATTGAACATCTATGGGATATTTTGGATAAGAATATTGATAGATCTAATGTTATTTTACAAGACACATTTTGGGAACAAATACAAGCTGCTTGGCAGAAGATATCATTGGATACATTGAAGAAGCTTGTGATGTCAATGCCTGACAGAATAAAGGCTATTATACTAAATATTAAATTTATTTTGTAACAAGTATTTTCTTCTTGTTAAAACATCTGTTGGGTAAATCACATAAAATTACTTTAATTAAATTGTTTATTTTCTGTCAATATGTCTCATAAAAGATAAAATAGTTCTTGTCCTAATACTTTTGCACAGTACTATATATATATATATATATATATATATATATATATATGTCCTAATACTTTTGCACAGTACTATATATATATATATTGTCCTAATACTTTTGCACAGTACTATATATATATATATATATATATATATATATATATATATATGTCCTAATACTTTTGTACAGTACTATATATATATATATATATATATATATATATATATTGTCCTAATACTTTTGTACAGTACTATATATATATATATATATATATATATTGTCCTAATACTTTTGCACAGTACTATATATATATATATATATATATATATATATATATATGTCCTAATACTTTTGCACAGTACTATATATATATATATATATATATATTGTCCTAATACTTTTGCACAGTACTATATATATATATATATATATATATATATACATATATATATATGGATGACTATTTGATTTCCTCCAATCATTTCTATCTAATTGTGAAATAAAGCTCATTTTGAATAAGCATACTTCCAGATCCTTTCATACAAATGTAGATGTTCGCCAAGTCTCTAATCTAGGTCTTACACTTTCCCTGATCGTCACCAATGATCTTCATGATGTAATTAGTTCCTAAGTAGACATCTATACAGATGACACCACTATTTATTCCCATCTCAATAAGAAGTCTGCTAAGGCTGACTCTGTAAACCTGGTTGTTGGTCTTGGAAAGGACTTTTAATCTGTGTCGGATTAGAAATTATTAAATTTCAGGAAAATAATAAACCCTTTTACAGAGTAAAAGGCTTGAGAGTGGTATATTGTGGGGACTTACCTACAAATGGAGTAGTCCACACCTTATAATTGGCTACCAACTCTGAAAAGTCACTGAGTAGTAGCCACAGAGTGAGTGAATAAATGTGTGAGTCAGGACACCAGCAAGATAAAGTACTCTCCAGCCCACGTTTACCTTTGTACTACGTTTCCTGAGAATATACTATTCAACCTTATACCCTAGTCCGTGTTATCTTTCTATGGCCTTTCGGTCATAAGAGAAATGGTTCATAAATTTTAATGCTTCCAAAATGAAGCTTCACTTTGTTAAACCACCACAGAGAAACTTTCTTGCCTTCCATCCTTATTGATGACACTAGCCTCCCAGAAAACAACACACTGCACCTACTTGGCCTCACACTCTCAACCAATGACAATGATTTTCTTCTCAAAATTCATCTTGCATATTTATAAATCTATTCATTCGTGTATTGAGTACCGTTGCCATATCTGGTTCAGTGCTACAGCTATTCATCTTGGAGTTTTCCTCAAAGCCAAAGGAGGATCTGTGGCATAAATTGCCAAGATTTAGCAGCTTAACTTCAGCCAATTACCCACTGTTGAGATATGGCTCCCTTCTGTCTTTTATAGAAATATTTTCATGGATTCTACCCTGATGAGATTATTTCCTTGGTGTCTTGCCCACATGAATTTACTCGTGCTACTAGATTGGCTTCTAGGTCCATCCCACCTACCAACAAAATAGTAAAATGTAACCACCACTTCTACTCTTACAGCTTCTTTTCTTGCACTGTGGAACTCTTTTCTATATACTTGCTTCCCTGATGTTCTACAATCTATAAAAGTTTAAGTGCAACATCAGTTGCCATCTTCTATCATCTTGATCCCCATCTTTGTTTTATCCTTTCTTTGACATCTCTTGTACTTTGTTTTATTTTTCTTTTCTCTAAATGTAAACCCCTATATACCAGTAGTGGCCTAGCTTGGGGTGAAATCAATTTATATATCTATATATATAAACATTTATAAATGAAACTTTATCTGTGTGTGTGTATGTGTGTGTCTGTGTGTGTGTGTGTCCATCACCTATACACTCCAAAACGTTTGAACCGATTTTCTTGAAAAGTTACACAGTTGTACTATAAGCGTTTGCAAGTGTTCTTAGCTAGGTTTTGTGTCAAGATACCCCAGACAAATATCGAAAATCGATAATCGAAAAAATCGGGTTATAGAAGGAGTGGTTCGATTTTAATCAAATTTGATACACTCATAGACAAAGACATAAGAAATGATATTCAGAAGTTTGAGGTTGCAGTTCTTACAATAGTGCAGAAAATTGATAATATATATATATATAAAAGGCAAGATGTTTGCGTGAGTGTCTCATTATTGCCTGTATGTCTGTATTTTTTCAGCCCTTTTATTTTAGTTTTTGCTTCGGGTTTGGCTCTAAGTAGATATAATTGTAGTTCTTAGTCTCAGCCATGATACCATTTACTCAGAGGACTTATTTAGCCTTCAAAATTCAGTTTACGACGAAAAAAACTTATTTGATATTGATACCAGGAAATCAAAATTTGACTTACATCCATTCATTTTTCATTCAGTCTACAGTTTCGCTTAAACTACAAACAACTATTTTTGGTTTTTCGTGCCAACGTCCAAAGTGTCTGAGCTCCAGGACCATGGATTAGTTTTAAAGTTTTCATTACACCCGAGCAACACTGGGCTATACTGCTATTATATATATATATATATATATATATATATATCAGTGTGTGTGTGTGTGTGTGTGTGTGTGTGTAAAAGTTTGAGTAAATCTCAATTTAGCACCTGAAGATTACAGTGTGCATGAAATGCAGAGTAGTGCTACTGGGAAGAAAAAACATATATTTATTAATACATACACACACATATCTATCTATCTATCTATCTATCTATATATATATATATATATATATATATATATTGTATATTTGTGCAGTAATCTCTCCTTTATGCAGGTTTCATTAAAAATGACAGACAAAACATGATGGTTAAGTTTTTTATGTAATTTTAGATGTGATCTTATGATTTCTTTCTTTTGAGGACATAAATTATATAATTATCCAAATGCTTTGTTTATCCAAGCACTTTTGACTATACTTTTACCCATTTTTGAGGATGAAAGTTATTTTACATGTAACAGAATGTATGTGGTGTAATGTATGATGTGGAGTAGTGACATGTGTTATGTACCGAACATGCTAAGCATGTTGTTAGTGTGTTTATAGTCATTCAGTGTTGGGTTTTTCATTTTTATTAATAAGACCTTTATTATTTTTAGTCTTTTTTGCATGTGGATGATGCTATGGTATTTGTATTGTCAACAAGTATATTCTGAATAGGGTTTAGGAGGTCTCTGTGTGCGAGATCAAATTGAGCTCTGTTGAGAGAGATGCAATATGAGTCTTTGAGTCAATTTTTCAGTGTTATGGCTGATATAATCATTTACAAAACTAGGATTACAAAAGCAGCTCTTCAAAGGTCATGTGAATTCATAAATAATGTTGGTTTGTTGTAGTTTGGATCTCATGGGTGAATTTTCTCACAAGAGCCTACAAGAATTTATCATCTCGATCACTATTCTTCAAAGAACACTAAATAAGCACTCATCAACAACGGATTTCTAAATTATTTGGGCAACTACTATATTAGACTTTTTCCTTCAAACCTGTGTAATAGCAACAGTAAACAAACTGATAATAATAATAATAGCATTGATATCTTCTGCAAAAACCAAATTCATAGTAATTATAAGCAGGACGAATCTTAACTTCAAAACATCATTTAAAAAATATGCAACTTCCGTTAACTTAAATAAAATTAATTAAATTAATTATCTATTAAACTAAATTTAAAATGACTAACCTTGTTATCAAAAACAACAATTCACACACAAGATCTCTCTAAACAGATCTCAATTTGATCTTATTTAAACACACACAGAGACCTGGCCATCCCTATTCAGAACATACTCATTGACCACACAAATATAGCATCATCCACATGCAAAAAAAGACTAAAAACAATGGAGGCCTTATATATATATATATATTTATATATATATATATATAATGACTATAGTAATAACAATACCAATAGTAAAAGAACTAACTCTGCCAAAACTAGTATTAATTAAGCTATAATTTAAATTGTCTTGAACAACCCACCAAGGATGAACTCGGAGGGAAAAAAAGGGGAAGTAAAAAAAGAAACAAACAAAGTACATGAACAAAAAGTCAAATACTCGTAGGAAAGAAAACCCCAAGACGAAAACCCTAACACAAAAGCACTCAATACAAAAGTAGAGTAATAAAGACAGAAAATCTAAGCAAGAGCCAATTTACCCTGACAAGCCGTAGGGTAAAACCTAGGTAGGTTTGTTGGCTCTTGCTTAGATTTTCTGTCTTTATATATATATATATATATATATATATATATATATATATATATAGGTGGTACAAACCCAGGATAGGATTGGTAAATAATCCGGGATAAGGTTGGTAAATAATCCAGGAGGATCCTAGTAATATTGTTAAAATACTAAAACTGATCCAATAGAGAGCTTAATGTAAATGAATATAATTTACAGAGCAGATAGACCAAGTCTCCTGTAGCATTAGAATTTTTCCGCATTCTTTGTTTAAACAGGTTTGACAATGCATGTCTTAAAATGACATGTTGAAAATGGCTGCTTTCCCTCTAAATTTTATCTGAATTTACAGAGTAATATATATAAAAAATTATGTGCATGTTCTAAAATATGATTTATAATAAATATTCACAGCTCTATATATTATACATCGATCATTGTTTTAAATTAATGTTTTGGACATTGTAAAAATTCTTTCTTTGTTCTGTATTCACTCGGATATATATATATATATATATATATAAGCCTCAATTATGTCTATGTTTTTTGCATATTAATGATGGTATGATATATATACATACATCTATATATATATATATATATATATATATATATATATATATATATATATTCTTCATTTGTAAATGAGTTTTTACGCAACCTTGGTTTCTACCATGTCGTGTCTTCAGCCGATTTGCAATAACTGATTTTACCATTTTTTTTTAAGAACGCTCATGTAACAGTGATTTTTTTTATTGCAAATTGCCTGGTAGAAAACAAGGTCATGTAATAACTCATTTACAAATTAAGAATATTCAAAACTTCTACAACATAATTGTATTGGACACTTTTTAATACAAATATGTACTGGTCTAATTTTATTATGACCAAAAACTAAGTAATTGAACAACCAATATATATATTTATATATATAAAATAATGTATATATTATATACATATTATATTTAAAATAATATATATATAAACTAATATATATATAAAATAATGTATATATTATATACATATATATATAATATAATATATATACATATATATATAATATAATATATACATATATATATATATATATTATACATATATATATAAAATAATGTATATATTATATACATATTATATTTATATATATAAAATAATGTATATATAATATATATATTTATATATATAAAATAATGTATATGTAATGTATATATATTTATATATATAAAATAATGCTTAAATATATATATATATATATATATATATATATATAAATTAATGAAGATTAATGAAATGGTTATAAATAAACTGACAATTTGAAATTATTTGTTTAAGCATTATTTTTGATCGATACTCGTATTTAAGTAGATATTTTGTTTATAATCCAACAGTATTATATATTTATTTCTACCAGCCTGGTTATTTATGATAAGTTTTTGTTATGAAAATGTGTGTCATTCAGCAGGATTCAAATCTGCACCTCCTATCCCTATCATCTTAGACACGCCAGATCAATTGGTGGCTTCCCCTATGTGGATAGGGGTCATAGATTCGAATTCTGCTGAATGTCACACATTTTCATAACAAAAATTTATCTTAAATGATCAGGCCAGTAGAAATAAATCTGAAATACTGATTATAAACAGAACATCTACTTTAATATGAGTATCTATCAAAGATAATGTTCAAACAAATAATTTCAAATTGTCCGTTTGTTTATAACCATTTCGTTAATCTTTGTGAATTTCTGTTTACATTTGTTGACATTAGGATACATTTCAGAGTAGATATGGTTATTATGATAAATTGAAAATTGTGTTATATAGGATTGATTTGACTTTGTTTAGGCAGTTGGTCATTTATGGTCGAGAGGTCTAAGTCACGCCAGATCAATTGGTGTCTTCCCATATGTGGATAGGGATTGCAGTTTCAAATCCTGCTGAATGACACACATTTTGGTAACAAAAATTTATCGTAAATAATCAGGTTGGTAGAAATAAATATGAAATACTGTTTGGTTATAAACAGAATATCTACTTTAATATGAGTATCTATCAAAGATAATGTTCAAACAAATAATTTCATATATATATATATATATATATATATATATATTGTGTATTTAGGCAACAATAATTCTTTTATGCAAATTTCATTAAAAATGAGAGACAAGGTTCTGGGGTTAAGTTTTCATAAGTATGTTGACCTGGATTACCACACATTCTTCCATGATGACCTTTTTACATTATTTTTATGATTAAATTCTTTTGTTCTTCTCTAAAATTAAAACAACCAAGCAATCCCTCTTGACCCATAGGCACGAAATTTAAAACCTTCCCCCTAAAAACATTCTACTTATTAATTTCAATTTTAATTAATTTAACTTTTATAGTTTTACTTTAAATTTTCATGTTTATATTTTAGTTCAAATACAATAAAAAATTACAAAATTGCATCCCAGCACTATAGCACGTAACTACCATGAACAAGGCAAGAACCAAAGATTCTAATGGAATGTTTAGTTTATAATATGCACCTGATGATTGCAGATTGCATGAAACTCTGCATCATGCTACAGATGTAGGAAATATATATATATATAATGAACTTAATCACAGTAAGGCAACACTAATAATAACAGACTGAACTTCCGAAAATAGTGCTGACTTAACAGTAATTTAAACCATCTTGTAACCCGGCGAGAACTACCTCATGGGTTAAATAATGGAGGAGGAAAAAGAAACAAACAGCGCACAAGAACAATATGTCTAGTGCCTGTTAGAAAGGAAAAAAAACCAAGACAAAACCTTAACACTAAAGTGCTCGATACGAAAGTACGAAAGTAGAGTGAGAATACAATTCAAGAAATCTAGAAGTGAGCCACCACCTACCGTGGTTTAACACAACGGTTCTTCAGGGTCTTACACAACGATTCTTCAGGGTAAGACCCTGAATAGCCGTAGTGTTAAACCACGGTAGGTGGTGGCTCACTTCTAGATTTCTTGTATATATATATATATATATATATATATATATAGATATATATATAAAATAAAATAAATTTTTAACATTCAAAATTGTTGAATGAACATTTCAACATGAAATCCCTAAGGGAGATTTCACATCTCCTCAGCAACAGTCCATATTCCAAAATTGAACGATTGGATGAAGCTGATGACTTAAAATTCTTAAATAGTCCTGACTATTGATTTTAATAAACTTATTTCAATAATATCTTAAAAAAAAAACGACTTTAGCAAAAAAGTGAATTACTTCTCATATTAAGTCAACAAACATAAAAATAGACTAGCTTTTAACAGTTTAATCAAATTTTCAAAATTTGACTATCATTTTTCCTTTCTTTCAAATGTTCATTTTTACTTTTCGTAAGCAGGGAGGATATTGCTGTTGAGTCAAGGATAATATTTTTCCAAATAAGTTTCTAAAAATCTGTGAGCATCTTTAATCCAGATATCAGATATTTTGGCTCACTCTGGCAGCATTAATTAAACAAATGTTTACACTGACTGGCCATGCATGAAGACCAAAGAGTTCAATAACAACATTGTAGGTCATTCTAAGTAACTTGTGATTCTTCAATGGCATACTTTTGGGTTGTAAAAAGAATTAGATTTCCTTTTTCTATATTTGAAGGAACATGTTCACTGTGAGATTTTTAATTGACCGCAGACGAGTACAGCAATAAACTTTGATCACCCATTTAAGTTTTTAATTGACTGTGTTGATTGGGCGAGTGAAATCTCAAAGACTGGTGGAAAGATGAATTAAAATCAGCAAACAAAAATAATGATATGCATTGTGATGTTATGGATATCAGCTCTGAATGAGGAAAGCTGAGTTTGAATTCCAGTCGAGTTCGTTTCATTCACTTATGCACAAATACCCTTGAGAAAGGTATTAATCCATATCTTCTCCTTCCAGCTATGGGTTTTATAGCCTTGGCTGGAACCAGTCTACCACAGAACCTACTGCAGGAAAATCTTCAGTCAAATCAGTCAAGTCTCTTTCAAGACATGATCACTCAAGTTTGTATCACTGAGTGAAATAAAATAATAATAATAATGATAATAATAATGTATAATAAAAAAAAAATTTAAATACATTTTCCCATGATGCTAAGAGCAAATGAACCAGAAATATGAATAACCCACTTTGCTTCATCAAACGTCATTAAGAGACACTGTTGAAGTTTATGAAAAAGCAAACATTTCCTGCCTCAACATGCCACAGGTATAAGACATTTGGTAATTAGAAAAATTTGAGCAAGACATATATGTGTGTGTGTTAAAATTCTTATTAACAAGAAAAATCTCCATTTCACATTAAAAATTGCCGCAAAACATTGTTAATTCAAGATGGAATCTCTTATAATATGTATCTTATTTGTTTTTTTGATATATTGTGTGTATTTTCAATTTTTCTCATTGAATTGTTCACCTATGTTGCATATAATCTATTATACTGCATATTTAGGTTACATATTTGTATTTTATATAAATCCTACCTTAAAAAAATTGATATGCATTAAATTGGGGGAAGGCATATCATAGATAAGATGTTATCATTGATTTGGGGGTTGGTACCATAAATTTGCGGTGCAAAAGAATTTAGCATCAGCTCACTGTGCATATGTCCTCCTTTACTAACCCTAATTAAAGGTATCAGACAGCCCTCTTCTGAAAATACAAGGGATTAAAGGAAAATGACCTAAATCCACAGATAAAGTGGAAGGTGATAGGCACAGCACATACTCCCAATATCCTAGGTGATAGATGTAATCTATGTTTAACAGAAAAAAATTAAGATTTTGAAATTTCCATATCAGAATGTACTTTTGAATAAACGTAAAGAAATCATTAATATGTGTTGTCACGATAATAAATTTAACTTTCAATAAATATCCCCTTCTTCCATTTATTCATAATAGAAATTGCCTTTTATATAAATTAGATTTTAAAATTTGGTTCATCAGTAACCTTATCCCTCCTACCTACCACTACTAACCCAATGGTCAAACCACATGCCTCCCACTATCAAAAAGGAATCTACCACTATGATTCTTTTCAGCCTAACCCTATATTAACCAACATTCCCCACCCCTTCCTTTATTAGCCTCTGTTTTCGACATCAGAATTTTTCTCCATTCTTGGAGTGAATGGGGTTGATAATGCATGTCGCGAACTGACATGTTGAAATGGCTATATATATACATATATTTCTTTCTGATCAGAGTACTATTAAACAACATTTCTCTGAAAAACATAAACATGTAGGTAATATCAGACAGATTTTGGTCAACAATATGGTGATCTTTACTCATACACACAGTAAGAGGAACCTGCAGATATTGGAGGCCATGTACATCAAATCAAAACAACCAACACTCAATAAAATCAGCTTTAAAACAGGAAATAACATATTACATTGCATTTGACTACATGGTTTTGTTGTCATTTCGTGCTATCCCGCGGTGTGATGTCATAAAACCGCATCGCAAACTTAAGAACTGCGTTTATTATTTTTGGTAACTATTGCCGTTGCCAAGCGGAGTTTTATGTCAACACAAAATAAAATCGTCGGTGATGGTGGATTTTATAATATTTCAGTTTAAACTACCTCTCTGAAGATGGTTCATGTGAGCTGAAAGCTTAGAAGAAAACCAATAAATAATTATCCAAATGTTGGAGAATTTTTGTCTTTATTTTCAACTGAAATTAAAGCAAAAATACGACGTTTAGAACGGCTCATGATTAAACATAATAGACATTCATTGTCTCTTATATTTAATAGCATATGTTTAGAAAATATACATATATATATATGATTGCAAAAAATATTCTATATCCTATATTCAAATAGGAATTTAGGAATACTCAATAAATGCATACTCAGTTTCCATAAAATGCCTTCTAAAACTCACATCACAGCAAACACCTAGACCAAAACTACTAAATCTAATCAGTAATATCATTTAAATAACTGGGAAATAGTCAGAGCATAGAAAGTGTGAAACTGAGATTCAAGGTCCTCTTGGCATGGCCAAGGATGCATTCTAAAAGCTAAGCAAAGTATTAAGAGACAGGAAAATTTAATTGGAAACAAAAAGAACAGTACTGTCTGTCCTTCAATATGGCAGCAAATGCTGAACAATCTCATCAAAGATAAAGGAAAGACTTTGAAGTAACCAAAATGTGGTTCTACAGAAAGATGCAGAGAATATGATGGACCAAATATGTTAACAACAATGTGGTTTTGGAGAGGATGGAAATGAAAAGGAAACATACTTAACACAAGGAAAAGACAGCTGAAGTTTCTGGGACATGTAATGAGGAAGGAAAGCTTGGAGAATCTAATACTCAAAGAACTGATATAAGAAAAAGCGAGACAGAGGAAAAGCAATGCATGACATACTTGATGGGCTTGAGCTAATAGATATGATCTACCCCATTGCACCAAAGGGGTGGATCAAGGGTTGCCACCAACAGTTGCATGTACTGTGCAGTTTTGGCTCTTGCCTATTCGCTCGCACAGTACCTGCAACTGGATGTGCGTTGTGGTGCAGTGGATATCGGCTTGGAATGAGAAATCAGGGAGCCGAGTTCAAATTCTAGTTGAATCCACTGCATTCACTTATGCACAAATACCCTTGGGAAAGGTATTAATCCATCTCTTCCCTCCAGTTATGGGTTAAATAGCAGGACAGATTGGGTTATGTAGTCTTGGCTGGCAACCAGTCTACCACAGAAAGCAATGGCAACATCTGCGGGATAATCATCTGCCCAGTTAGTCATGTCTCTTTCGAGACATGATCGCTTAATCGTGTTTCACGTATGGCACTTAACTGACTGACTATTCGCACACATTTGGGCTCCCTACATTGAACCTTGACCTTTTATCTTATTCATGTCTTAATAAGGGAACAAGGCAAATATCTTCAGAAAAAGAAACTTTCGGTTACATTTTTAGGTGGTTTCAACATGTTTTATTAAATTTATTGGATCTATTATTAAACCTGCAGCCTGAAGTTATTATGCAGATTAAACTAATTAGTTTAAGGCATCTCAAATCTGAAAAACAAATAACAATGTTACTGAGTCAAGAAACTGTGGAGATCCATGATGAGCAACTTCTTGAAAAGACAGGACAAATAGAAGAATATCATTGTGTAAATGAATAGCTGAACAGAGTTTAGGAGAGATGAGAAAAAGGTAAAATTTATTAAGTGCTACAAAGGACAGAAAACAGTAGAGAGCCATTGCCACCAATGTCCTGAAGAGACAGGGCACATAGAAGAAGAATGAGAGTGTCTAAATGGATGGTGGAAGAGGGTTTAGGAGAGATAACAGAAAACAAAATATATTAAGTGCTACAAAGGACAGGGATCTGTGGATAGCCATTATCACCAACATCCTGAAGAGATGGGCCCATAGAAAAAGAAGAATGAATTTATGTGAATGGATGGCAGAACAGGGTTTAGAAGAGATAACATAAAATACAATATTTATTAAGTGCTACAAAGGACAGCAGCTGTGGAAAATCATGATCAGTAAAGTCCAGAAGGGACATGTAAATGTTAGCAGTACAGGGTTTAAAAAAGATAACAAGAAGATAAAATTTAATGTACTACAAAAGACTGGAAAATGTGCAGAGCCATTATCACTAAAATTCAGAAGAGACATGGTACACAGAAGAAGTAGAATGATATTGTGTAAATGTTAACAGTACAGGGTTTAAGAGAGATAACAAGAAGACAATATTTAATGTGCTACAAAAGACTGGAAAATCTGGAGAGCCATTATCACTAAAATTCAGAAGAGACATGGTACACAGAAGAAGTAGAATGATATTGTGTAAATGTTAACAGTACAGGGATTAACAAGAAGACAATATTTAATGTGCTACAAAAGACTGGAAAATGTGGAGAGCCATTATCACTAATGTCATTAAGAGACTGGATGCATTAAATAAGAATGATATTGTATTAATGGATGGTAGAACAGTTTAAAATAGTTTAAGAGACATAATTTTTTAAGTGCTACAAAGGACAGAAAATCTTGAAGAGCCATGTTTACCAACATCTTGAAGAGACTGTGCTAATAGATTAATAGAGCAATACTGATGCCAAAAGATAAACACCAATATTTGATAGATTATGGAAATTTGTTTGAGTTTGTACATCACAAAGAACTGCTAACATTTTTGGGAAGGATATTAGAATAATCTAGAACCTATACTGGCCTCAAACTGCCTGTACACAGACAGAAAATTAATTCAGCATATTCAAAAATAGAAAAGGTTGTAAGGCAAGGATGTCTCTTATCACCAGACTTATTCGAACTATACAGCAAGACAATTCTGAGAGAATTTAAAGTCCTGTATAACTTTATTACTAGTGGCAAAAATCTTAACAACATAAAATATGCAGATGACACAATGTTGACAGCAGACACAGGAAAAAAACTACAAGAACTCCTAGAGAAGATAGTGAAGGAAAACATGAAGAAAGGACTATTCATCAATTACAAGAAGATGGAATACATGATTGTTAGCAAAAGAAATGGATCAACTTGCAAATTTGAAGTTCAAAATACCAAAATCAAACAAGTACAACAATTTAACTACCTGGGAAGAGATTTAACTGTGGTGAACACGGTCCTAGATGAAGCAAGAGGCTTAGGGTTGCCTGTGTCTTTTGTGGTTGCAGAGCGACTGATAGACAAGGCAAACAAGATGGTGATAAAGCCAGAATGACCGTGTGCATGCACAGAAAAACCAAAAAGGAGGCTCACATGTATGCAAATCATGGATGGCTTGAGAGAGATAAATGGAGCCCCAATTTGACAGTCGTCAGTCAAATGTGAGCAGTCAAAAGAGACCGACCATTAGTGCAAGAAGATCAACAACTAGAACTCTGTTCTTGCACATAATACACGACAAATACATTAACAAAGGACAGAAAGTGCAATACTGAAATTGGAAAGCACATAGAAATAATCAAAGATGCATTCTAAAAGCTAAGCAGAGTATTAAACAAAGTTTATTAGAAACAAAAAAAAATGTATTGAATTGTTATGGACTATTCCTTGCTATAAATGCTGAACAATCTCCTCACAGATGAAGAAGTGACTTGAAGCAACAGAAATATGGTTCCACAAAAGGATGGCAAGGATACCACTGACCAAACATTTTTTTTTTTAATCATATCACCCCAAGCAAGGCGGTAATGCCACTGATGTGCAGGGGGCTACGTAAGAGTGAAAAGATTGGAAAAGAGAAAGCCGGAAACCACATCCTAAACAGGGAACAAGGGATGAGCCTCTTCACCTGTTCAATAGACGTGGGTGGAGTGTGAACTGGGTGATAGTTTAGTCTATCTACTCCAATTGAAAAGAAAAAAAAAAAGAAAAGAGTGAAAAGATTGGAAAAGAGAAAGCCGGAAACCACATCCTAAACAGGAAACAAGGGTTGAGCTTCTTCACCTGTTCGAGAGCAAGAAAGATTTAGAGAAACATCAAGAAGAGATAGTTCGCATTTGTAGGGTCCATAATAAAGAAATTAGAAAAAGACGTAATACAATAATACGTTTTTTCACCGGGTTTGTACAGGGGATCAATTCTGGGTTAATTAGAAGTCCAACCAGGATTTATTATTAAAAATCTTAACAATATAAAATATACGGATGATATAGTGTTGATAACAGACAGAGAAAGGAAACTGTAAGAATTCCTACAAAAGATAATGAAGGAAAGTGAGAAGAAAAGACTAAATAACAATTGCAAGAAGACAGAATATATTGTTGTCAGAAAAAGGAACATGCAAATTCCAAATTGGATATACCAAAATCAAACATGTATAACAATTTAAATATCTGGGAAGTGTTTTAACACTGCATGGTATGTATGACACTAAAATCTGAATGCACACTGGAATAGCAGAAAGATGCCTTCCAAAATCTAAGCAAAGTATTAAGAAACAAGAAAGAAAATAGTACTTAACTGTATTTACATTATTCGGACTATTGTCCTCATCTTTGTTGCCTTAAGGACACATGGTTCAGTGGACATAAACGTTGGTTAGTTTCAGTGACTTGAACCAAAGCGTTGTGAGTTCAATACCAGATTATAACAGAAGTGAACAAGTAACTTACAGGGTTAGAGGGAGATAACTCATGTCTATCAGAAGAGGCTCTATGCAAGGGATGGGGACGATATACCCCAGGGATTGTAATAAAGCATTCTGTTTTAAATTTCTAGCACCTGAATAACGCTAGAGTGTACAATCGTACAAATGGCAACAAAGATGAGGACAATAGTCCGAATAATGTAAATACTGTAAATACACCTCATTTCAGAAATATAGACAAGTACTTAAGTTTTATGCAATATCAATCTTTTCATATGGCAGTGAATGCTGGACAACCTCCTCACAGATGAAGAAGAAACAAGAAGAAACAGACATGTAGTTCTACAGAAGGATGCTGAGAATACTATAGACCAAATATGTGAGCAATGAAGAAGTCTTAGAGAAAATGGAAACAAAAAAGGTGCATATATTTAGCATCAGAAAAAGACTGTTGAAATTTTTAGGTCAAATAATAAGGAAAGAGGGCTTGGAAAATTGGAAACTCACAAGACAAATTAAAAACAAGTGTGAGAAAAGAAAATGAAGCATGATCTACCTAGAGAGCTTGAGTAAATTGCTTGGCAGAACAGTGATTAAAAGAAATAGCAAAAAGATAAAATTCATTAAGAGCTATAAAAGACAGGAAGTTGTGGAGAACCATCATCACCAAATTGTGGAGAACCATCTTGATGATAACAAAATGAGAAATAAATAGGGACCAAAAAAGAACAAATTGAGAAGGAACTGAGAAGGAACTGAGAACTGAATAAAATATATAATAAAGAAATAAATATAAATGAAAATTAAATAAAAAATAAATGCAAATTAGATAAAAAATAAATATGAATTAAATAAAATATAAGTGTAAATTAAATAAAAACTAAATGCAAATTAGATAAAAAGATAAATGTGAATTAAATGGAAATAAATGCAAATTAAATAAAGAATAAATGAGAATAAAATAAAATATATGTGAATTAAATAAAAAAATAAATGCAAATTAAATAAAATATAAATGCAAATTAAATAAAATGATAAATGTGAATTAAATAAAAAATAAATGCAAATTAGATAAAAAATAAATATGAATTAGATAAAATATAAGTGTAAATTAAATAAAAAATAAATGCGAATTAGATAAAAAGATAAATGTGAATTAAAGAAAAAATAAATGCAAATTAAATAAAAATAAATGCAAATTAAATAAAAAAATAAATACAAATTAAATAAAGAATAAATGCAAATTAAATAAAAATAAATGAAAATTAAATAAAAAAATAAATACAAATTAAATAAAAATAAATATAAATTAAATAAAAAAATAAATGCAAATTAAATAAAAAAATAAATGAAAATTAAATAAAAAATAAATGCAAATTAAATAAAAATAAATGCAAATTAAATAAAAAAATAAATGCAAATTAAATAAAAAATAAATGAAAATTAAATAAAAATAAATGCAAATTAAATAAAAAATAAATGCAAATTAAATAAAGAATAAATGCAAATTAAATATAAAATAAATGCAAATTAAATAAAAAATAAATGCAAATTAAATAAAAAATAAATGCAAATTAAATAAAAAATAAATGCACATTAAATAAAAATAAATGCAAATTAAATAAAAAATAAATGAAAATTAAATAAAAAATAAATGAAAATTAAATAAAAATAAATGCAAATTAAATAAAAAAATAAATGCAAATTAAATAAAAAATAAATGCAAATTAAATAAAAAATAAATGCAAATTAAATAAAAATAAATGCAAATTAAATAAAAAATAAATGCACATTAAATAAGAGCTACAAAACAACAAATCATGATATAAATATGAATTAAGTGAGAAGAAAATGAGAATTAAATAAGAAACAAATGAGAAATCATTTAGAACAAAATCAGAACTAAATCCCACATTTCAGAACTAAATAAAAATTAATGAGAAATAATAAGAACTAAATTTCTAATTTCTCATTTAGCTCACTTTATTTCTTACTTATTTCTTATTGTTTTCTTGTTTTGTTCATATTTTTTCTCTTTTCTTTCTTATGAAATTCTTATACATTTCTCATTTAGTTTGAATTTAGTTTTCATTTACTTCTTATTTAATTCTTACTTATGATGGATTTAGTTCTAATTTATTACATATGTAATAAATATGTAATTCTAATTTATATGTAATTTATGTGTAATTTTATATTTATATGTAATTTATATGTAATTCTAATTTAATGTAATAAATATGTAATTCTAATTTATATGTAATTTATGTGTAATTTTATATTTATATGTAATTTATATGTAATTCTAATTTAATGTAATAAATATGTAATTCTAATTTATTACATATGTAATAAATATGTAATTCTAATTTATATGTAATTTATGTGTAATTTTATATTTATATGTAATTTATATATAATTCTAATTTAATGTAATAAATATGTAATTCTAATTTATTACATATGTAATAAATATGTAATTCTAATTTATATGTAATTTATGTGTAATTTTATATTTATATGTAATTTATATGTAATTCTAATTTAATGTAATAAATATGTAATTCTAATTTATTACATATGTAATAAATATGTAATTCTAATTTATATGTAATTTATGTGTAATTTTATATTTATATGTAATTTATATGTAATTTATATGTAATTCTAATTTAATGTAATAAATATGTAATTCTAATTTATTACATATGTAATAAATATGTAATTCTAATTTATATGTAATTTATGTGTAATTTTATATTTATATGTAATTTATATGTAATTCATATGTAATTCTAATTTAATGTAATAAATATGTAATTCTAATTTATTACATATGTAATAAATATGTAATTCTAATTTATATGTAATTTATGTGTAATTTTATATTTATATGTAATTTATATGTAATTTATATGTAATTCTAATTTAATGTAATAAATATGTAATTCTAATTTATTACATATGTATTTCTCATCTGGATAGCATTTGTTCGCCTTTATTTTTTTATTATTACTCATTAAGTTCTAAATTTATTTTCCAATTAGTCTTTATTCAGTTCTTCTTTAGATCTCGTTCAGCTATTACTTACTATTTTAGTTTCTTATTCCTTAATTAGTTCTTTATTATTTTTTTAATAATCATCTCACCCCAAGCAAGGCAGTACTGCCACTGGTGTGCAGGGGGTTACATAACAGGGGACTGAAGAGAAAGGGGAACAGGTCATTAGGTGTCAGACAACATATTTATTTATTATTTATTATTTTAGCTCCAAATTTCTCAATTAGTTCTTTTTTTTTTTTTTAATCATTTCATCCCAAGCAAATTAGTACTGCCACTGGTGCACAGGGG
Organism: Ascarosepion bandense; assembly: GCA_037127315.1. Taxonomy (NCBI): domain Eukaryota; kingdom Metazoa; phylum Mollusca; class Cephalopoda; order Sepiida; family Sepiidae; genus Ascarosepion; species Ascarosepion bandense. The sequence continues at coordinate 4,494,431 of JBBBDQ010000423.1, read as the reverse complement.
GTTACATAACAGGAGAGTGAAGAGAAAGGGGAACAGGTCATTAGGTTTCAGACAATGGGTAAGAGAAGGATGGGAACACTGGTGTGAAGAGAGTCGAATGAGAGTAAAGCGTAAAGGGGAAGAACAATGTATTGGGTGTCAGGGAACAGATGAGTGTCAAGAAGATAAGAGAAGACATTTGACATTGCATTAAAACTCTTTGAGATTGTAACTATCAGGGAAGCAAGTATATGGAAGGGAATTCCACAGGTGGGAACTGTGAGAAAAGAAGCAGGCAGAGTAGAAGTTGTGGCTACTCTTGATTGTTTTCACTGTAAAAGGTAATGACCTTATTGCTAGTCTAGTAGCACAAGTAAATTTCTTTGCAGAGGGGGCACCAGGAAGCTCAGCTCTTTGGAGCAGAGTCCCTGAAAGTATTTCTTAAAGTAGTTGAATTCATTGCATTCACTTACGCGCAAATACCATTGCTCTTCCCTCCAGTTAAATAACAGGACAGATTGGGTTCTATAGCCTTGGCTGGCAACCAGTCTACCACATAAAGCAATGGCAACCTACTGCAGGAAAATCTTCTGCCCAGTCAGTCATGATTCTTTTGAGACATGATCACCCAAGTGTGTTTCATGTATGGCACTTAACTGACTGAATTAAAAAAAGTAATTCATAAAATAATTATTTTGTGATTACTTAGATCTCTTTTAGTCTTTTATTTTTCATATAGTAATTATTCTGTGATTATTTACTTCTCAATTAGTTCTTTATTTATTTTGGTGATTATTTAGTTTTAATTTACTTCTTTATTTTTATATAGTAATTATTTGGTGATTATTTCACTTCAATTTAGTTCTTTATTTTTATATATAGTAATTATTTGGTAATTATTTAGTTTTAACTTAGTTCTTTATTTTATATATAGTAATTATTTGGTAATTATTTAGTTTTAACTTAGTTCTTTATTTTATATATAGTAATTATTTGATAATTATTTAGTTTTAATTTAGTTCTTTATTGTTCATATAGTAATTATTTGGTGATTATTTATATAATTATTCAGAGATTATTTAAGATCTCTTCATTTCTTAGCTGTTATTTTGTTCCTATTAATTCTCATTTTTTTTTCTTATTTTATTTTGAACTAGAAGAAAATAAGAAGAAAATGTAAAATACATCATAACTAAATAAAAATATAATGAGAAATAAATGTGAATAACAAAAAACCTAAACATGATTTAAGAAGTAAAAAAAGATCCAAATCTAAACTTATTTATAAATGTGACTTTGTCTGTGTGTATGTGTGTAAGCGTGTATGTGTGTGTGTGTGTGTGTGTGTGTGTCCATTACCTATAGACTCCTAAATGGCTGTAATCTTGAAAATTTACACAGTTGTACTATAAGCGTCCGCGAGAGTTCTTAGCTAGGTTTTGTGTTGAGGTACTCTCGATAAATATCAAAAATCGAGAATCAAATAATTCGGGTTATAGAAGGAGTGGTCCAATTTTAATCAAATTTGATACACTCATAGGCAAAGACATAAGAAATGATATTCAGAAGTTTCAAGGTTGCAGTTCTTACAATAGTGCAGAAAATCGATAATATATATATATATATATATATATAAAAGGGAAGATGTTTGTGTGTCTGCCTGTATGTCTGTATTTTTTTCAGCCCTTTTATTTTAGTTTTTGCTTCGGGTTTGGCTTTAAGTAGGTATAATTGTAGTTCTTAGTCTCAGCCATGATACCATTTACTCAGAGGACTTATTTAGCCTTCAAATTTCAGTTTACGGCGAAAAAAACTTATTTGATATCGATACCAGGAAATCAAAACTTGACTTACATCCATTCATTTTTCTTTCAGTCTATAATTTCGCTTTAACTGGATAACAACTATTATTTTTTAGTCTTTTGTGTCAACATTTTTTTTTTTTTTTTTTTTTTTTTTAATCATTTCACCCCGAGCAAGGCAGAAACGCCACTGATGTGCAGGGGGTTACATAAATGTAAAAAGATTAATTAGAAAAGAGTGAGGAGTACAAGCTAGTTAGAAAGGAACAATAGAAAGCTGAGAAAGCAGGTGCAATGACAGATACATGGGCGGAGAGAAAGGGAAGGTTATACAGGGGAGGGGAGAGAGCTAGAGGCCAGTGGTTAGTAGGTGAGTATTAACTTTGCTTTTAAATTTCTGGAGGTCGTAGCCGTCAGGAAAGCAAGAATACGGGAGTGAGTTCCACAGGCGGGAAGTGCGAGAGAGGAAGCTGCAGGAGTAGAATTGTCGTCTGCGTTTGGCTAATCTGACTGTGAATGGGTGGGACCCAGTTGCCAGTCTGGTTGAACGGGTAAACACCTGTTGAGGAGGCATCAGTGACTTAAGCTCATCCGAGCAGAAGCCATAAAAGTATTTATAGAAGAGACAGAGGGAGGCCACATTTCGACGATGGGAAAGTGCCTGCAGACGAGTCGCCAGATCAGTACCTATCACATTACAGACTCTCCTTTGGAGCTTGTCAAGAACACTGAGGAGAATGGCAGGGGCACCTGACCACTAATGGCAGCAGTACTCCATGCACGGACGGATGGTTGATTTGTATATATGCAGGATGGATTCAGGTGGAAAAAACATCCTGGATCGACATAGTGACCCAATCTTCTTAGCAGTAGATTTTGCTATGGATTCAATATAGTGCTTCCGAGTCTGAGTTCCAGGACCCTGGATTAGTTTTAAAGCTTTCATTACACCTGAGCAACTGCTAGTAAGAAATAAATATGAAATAATGAGAACGAAATGAGTGAAAAATAAAAACCAAATAAGCACGAAATGAGAATTAAACAAGAAGTATATAAGAATGAAATAAGAAAAAATGAAAACTAAATGAGAAATAATTCAGAATTAAATATGAAAAAAATGACGACTAAACATAATGCAAATAAGAACTATCTCAGAAATGAAATCTAATTGGGAATTAAATGATGACTATATGAGAACTGGATGTGCATCGTGGTGCAGTGGATATCAGCTCAGAACGAGAAATTGGAGAGCTGAGTTTGAATTCCATTTGAATTCGTTGCATTCACTTACGCACAAATACCCTTGGGAAAGGTATTAATCCGTCTCTCCCCTCCAGTTATGGGTTAAATAACAGGACAGATTTGGTTCCATAAACATGGCTAGCAACCAGTCTACTGCAGAAAGCAATGGCAAACTCCTGTGGGATAATTTTCTGCCCAGTCAGTTATGTCTCAAAAGAGACATGATTGCCTAGAGCGGGTATCACGTATAGCACTTAACTGACTGATATGCGAACTATATAACGATTAAATTAAAACCAAATGAGAAATGAATACAAACTAAATAAATTTGATGTAGAGAAAGAGAAAAATATAAATGATAACTAAATAAGAACTCATTGACATGAGGAGGCTTCTCTCTGTTTTTTTTACAAGTATTTTTATGGCAATGTGTTGTGTCATGGCTCGTACCATGTGACATCTGGTCACCCGAATGTATAAAAGTGTGTGCTTAGAACGGCAGGTGTTGTTATTATCACCGGCTTTGGGAAGTTACACCTACTACTGCAAGAGACTGTAAATATTGTATATACATCTTGGCTGCACCACTCTGTTAATAAAGTAGTTTAGCTACATTTCCCAGTATATCTCTTCATTCCACAATACAACACAATGTCTCCCTTGGTACCCCAACCATACGTACTTACTCATGCCATCAGGGCCCCACCCTTTTATCATTTAAACTGAACGGTTTCTTCTACTCTATCAGTTTCTTTTCTCACACTTCCTGTTTGTGGAACTCACATTCATTTGCTTGCTTCCTTAATAGTTACAATCCCCAAAAGTTAATTGCCATTTTTTTATCTACTTGGTTCCCATCCATCTCTTATCTTTCCTTCAACATCCCCTGTACCATTTTTATTCTCTCACTGTGATCTTCTGCACACGAGGGGCATTTTTATCTTGCTTGGGGTGAAATGATTATAAAAAATTTTTTAAAAAGTCCCACCCTTTTATCATTTAAATTTAACTGCGTCTTCTACTCTATCAGTTTCTTTTCTCGCACTTCCTGTTTGTGGAACTCACTTTCATTTGATTGCTTCCCTGATAGATACAATCTCCAAAAGTTTAAATGCAACGCCAATTGCTATCTTTTATCAACTTGATTCCCATCCATCCCTTATCCCCTTGCACACCAATGGAATTTCTGTCTTGCTTGGGGTGAAATGATTATAATTTTTTTTTAAAAAAGACAAATAAAATTGAATATGAAAAAATAAGAAGTAAATAAACAAGTAAATAAGAAAAAAATGAGAAAAAAAAGAACTAACCCCAGATATTGTGCTGAATAAGAAAACCAGTATATTTTCTCTGTGTATTGTATGCACCTCAGCGAGACAATATTAAATGAGAAGTATATAAGAATTAATAAGAACTTCATGAATACAAAATAAGAACTGAAGTAAAAATATATGAGAACTAAATAAGAATTAATGAGAAATGAATGAGAACTAAATAATAATTATGTAGGAATTGATTGGAAATAAATTTCTCATCAATTTTTATATAGTTTTTATTTAGTTCTCATTTATTTCCAACTAGCAGTATAGCCCGGCGTTGCTTGGGTGTAATGAAAGCTTTAAAACTAATCCATGGCATGAAAGACTAAAAAGCAATAGTTGTTTCCAGTTAAAGCAAAACTGTAGACTGAAAGAAAAATGAATGAATGTAAGTCAAATTTTGATTTCCTGGTATCGATATCAAATAAGTTTTTTTCGTTGTAAACTGAATTTTGAAGGCTGAATAAGTCCTCTGAGTAAATGGTATCATGGCCGAGACTAAAAACTACAATTATACCTACTTAGAGCCAAACCTGAAGCAAAAGCTAAAATAAAAGGGCTGAAAAAAATACAGACATACAGGCAGATAAACAGACACACACACAAACATCTTGCCTTTTATATATATATATTATTGATTTTCTGCACTATTGTAAGAACTGCAACCTTGAAACTTCTGAATATCATTTCTTATGTCTTTGTCTATGAGTGTATCAAATTTGATTAAAATTGGACCACTCCTTTAATAACTCGAATTTTTTGATTATCGATTTCCGATATTTATTGGGGGTACCTTGACACAAAACCTAGCTAAGAACACCCGCAGAAGCTTATAGTACAACTGTATAATTTTTCAAGAAAATCGGTTCAACCATTTCGGCCTCTATAGGTAATGGACACACAGACACACAGACACAGACACACAGACACACACACACACACACACACACACACACACACACACACACACACAAACTTCCATTTATAAATAAGTTTAGATCATTTCATATATAGTTCTTATTTAGATTTTAATTTTATCTTATCAATTCTTATATAGCTTTTATTTACTTCTCATTTATTTCTCATGAATTCTTATATAGTGAGGCTTACGGCCTATCATGTTGAATACACCAGTTCTCGCTCGATCACAAAAGTTAACCAACGTTGAGCCTGGTCAGTACTTAGATGGGTGACTGCTTGGGAATACCAGATGCTGTATGCATATAATGATGGATGTGTGTTGTGGTGGAGTGGACATCGGCTCAGAAAGAGAAATCGGTGAGCCGATTTCCAGTTGAATATCCTGCATTCACTTAAGCACTGGTACCCTTGGGAAAGGTATTAATCTATCCCTTCCCTCCAGTTATGGATTAAATAACAAGAGTAGGACTTAGGGACACTGCTCTTAAAAACAAATCCCAATGAATCTTGATACTCGAAAAGGAAAATGTTGTAAAAATAAAATAACCTTACCAAAAAATCATTGGTTATGACCTTAAATGATCCCATAAGGATTGATAGGTCGTTAAACCTCAAAACAAACAAACAAACAAATTATATAGTGTTTATTTACTTCACCTTTATTTCCAGTCAATTCTTATATAGCTACAAATACTTTCATGGCTTCTGCTTTGATGAACTTAGCTCACTGGTACCCCCTATATACAAATTTCCACGAGCCACAAGATTAGCAACTAGGTCTCACCCTTTTACTGTGAAACCAATAAATTTTAAATGTAAATTCTACTCCAGCAGCTTCTTTTCTTGCACTTCCCGCCTGTGGAATTCTCTTCTGCATACTTGCTTTCCTGACAGTTACAATCTCCAAGAATTTAAATGTAAAGTCAATAGTCATCTCCTGTCTCACTAGCTTACATCCTCTCTCTCGTGCTTTTTTCTTCGCCCACCCCACTCTCATCAGTATTCTCTTCCTTCTCCTACTCTCTTCCTGACACCCCCTGCAACCTCTCACTCCTTCTCATAACATTCCTCCTATGTAACCCCCTGCACAACAGTGGCAGTTAAATGCCTTGCTTGGGGGCGACACGATTATAAAAAAAAAAAGCATTTATTTAATTCTCATTTGTTTCTCATCAATTCTTATATAGTTTTCATTTGGTTCTCATTTATTTCTCGTCAATTTTTATTTAGTCCTCTTTTATAAATAAAAACTATATAAAAATTGATGAGAAATAAATGAAAATTAAACAAAAACTATATAAAAATTGATGAGAAATAATTGAAAACTAAATAAGAACTATATAAAAATTGATTGGAAATAAAGGAGAACTAAATAAGAACTATATAAAAATTGATTGGAAATAAAGAACTAAATAAGAACTATATAAAAATTGATTGGAAATAAAGGAGAACTAAATAAGAACTATATAAAAATTTATGAGAGATCAAATGCAACCTAAATAAAAACTTTATAAGAATTGATGAGAAATAAATTAGAACTAAGTGAGAATTAAATAAAGACTATTTGAGAACTAAATAAGAACCATATAAAACTATATTAGAAATAAATAATAACTAAATAAAAAAATAAGAAATATATTAGGATTGAATAAAACAAAATGAGAACTGGATAAAAACTAATTTAGAATAAAAATGAAAGCTAAAAATGACTAAATAATTGCTCAACAAGGCTTAAAAAAGAACTATATAAGAAGTAAACGATGACTAGATATAGTCTAAATGAGAACAATGTTAAAACAAAATGAGAAGTAGATAAGAATGAGTAACAATGAAATGAGAACTAAACCAAAATAAAATGGAATGGTCCTGGGTATGACGGTAAACTGCGTCTGGCAGCAAGGTCTCAAATTGGAAGGTTGTGAGAAGCGTGGAACAACCTCTTAATTGCTGTTGTTCCCAGGTCCACTCTGACTCGAAGTGGTAGCATCTGTTAGGGTCCCATCTATTGGCAAATAGTTGACCCCCCAAACTTGGGTCAAAACACTATGAAAGTATAAAAATACACTTTTATAGAAATATATATATAAAAATCAACTTTTATAAAAAATATACTTTTTTGAAGGAAAAATATTACTGATACATTTTTGAAGGAAAAAAATTATTCTCAGCAAAACATTTTTGAATAGAAAACTATAAGACATTTTCAGTTTTCTAAAATCTAATCTTATTTATAAATGGAACTTTGTCTGTGTGTGTGTGTCCGTTACCTATAGACTCCAAAATGGCTGAACCAATTTTCTGGAAAATTTACACAGTTGTACTATAAGCATCTGCGAGTGTTCTTAGCTAGGTTTTGTGTCAAGGTACCCTTGATAAATATCGAAAATCAATAATTGAAAAAATTGGGTTATAGAAGGAGTTGTCCGATTTTAATCAAATTTGATACACTCATAGACAAAGACATAAGAAACGATATTCAGAAGTTTCAAGATTGCAGTCCTTACAATACTGCAGAAAATCGATAATATATATATATATAAAAGGTAAGAGCAAAATCAGTTTTTCAGCCCTTTTATTTTAGTTTTTGCTTCGGGTTTGGCTCTAAGTAGGTATAATTGTAGTTCTTAGTCTCAGCCATGTTACCATTTACTCAGAGAACTTATTTAGTCTTCAAAATTCAGTTTATGACGAAAAAAACTTATTTGATATCGATACCAGGAAATCAAAATTTGATTTACATCCATTCATTTTTCTTTCAGTCTACAGTTTTGCTTTAACTGGAAACAACAATTGCTTTTTAGTCTTTCGTGCCAACATCCAAAGAGTCTGAACTCCAGGACCATGGATTAGTTTTAAAGCTTTCATTACACCCGAGCAACGCCAGGCTATACTGCTAGTATAGAATAAAAACAAAATTTTCATTAAAATCTGACTACATCAACCCTCTCACTATAACCAGACCTTTAAAAATACCTTAAAACCCTTTTCGGCATTAAATAACCCACAGAGGTGTTGATATGCCGTTAAACAAAACTCAAACTCAAACTCAAACAAAATGGAAACAAAATGAGAGCAAAATAAGAAGTAAATAAGAATTAAATATCCTTAGAAATGGACAGTGGAACAATCTACACTGACAGATTAATTATATTCTTCAGTTCAAAATTTTCTGAGTTGCAACGTGTGTCAATGCTTGGGTTAGGAGTCATAACGCTGGATACTTTGTGATAGTAATAACAAAGATGTGAATGATAATACAAATTTTAATAATGTAAATAATAATGTCTAGAAAAATCATTTTTTTTTTCAGCATTAGCTTTGAAATTAATTCCTGCTACGGGTACCAATTACGGTCTATCACATATTACTTTGACCAGGTGGGTACCACCAAATTATAACAATTGTTAGAAATAATCCTTGGAAGGACCTAGAAAAGTAGCCAAACAATCTACAAAATGATAGAATGATTTGGTATTTTTTTTAGTAACACTCTAGAATCTAGGCAGTCATGGCCCTCCACAACATTCTTTCTTTTACTATATATGAATCCTTAAAAATCTTCTTTTGGAAAAGATAGTCATTTCTTGTTGCCGTCTCTACAGTTTTGTATTTAGTTAAAGATAAACTTGTTATGTTTTTAGTGCCAAATCCAAGAGGACACCATTAAAAGACTGACAGAGTCTGTTTTTTTTTTTTATCATTTATGCAAATGTATGTAAGACAATCACCTTATGAGGCAGGTAATCATATTGATTTTGATTTTGTTAATGAGTGGGCAATTTCTAAATACAATAAATTTAAAATGAAAATCTTCTGTTTTCATACAAAAAAGTATGAGGAAAAGTACCTTATGAGTCATTTAAATGAAAAAGGTATAAGAGAGAGGCTGCTACCTAGATGTCTTTCCTTAAAATGGGAAAATAGACTCTTGCTGCTTCATAGTTCATGACCAAGAGGTAAAGTACACTGAATCAAATAGGGGTTTCTCCTACAAAGGGGAACAAATGTTCAATCCCTGCTAGGAATGCAGTTTTTGTTTTTACTAAGATTTCTTGGGACGTACATTTTGAAGCAGTGGATATTGACTCAGAACAACAAATCGGTGAACAAAGTTCAATTCTCAGTTGGATTCCGTGATAGGTATTAATCCGTCTTTTCACCCCAGTTATGGGTTAAATGATAGGATAGATTGGGTTCTATAGCCTTGGTTAGCAACCAGTCTGCTGCGGAATGCAATGGCAACCTACTGCACGATAATCTTCTGCTCAAAGCGTGTATCACGTATGACACTTAACTGAAGATTTCTTGAAATGAATGTAATATGAACTGTTTAAGAAAATAAATGAATACATAAAAATAGAAAATACTATTTCAAATACGGGTATGCATGCTAATAATATTTAACAAGAGTAGATATGTCTTGTCTATCAACCAGTTTGCTGCTCTTTTGAACAGAAGTAGAAGATTATCGCTGGTTTCCTGTTCTGGATTGGGTTTCTAATTCCTTCTAATGTCTTCACATTCACTCTCACACCCAGTAGTCTCTTGTGTCTTAGTGAAATTATCACCATACTTAATATATATATATTTTGTCAGGCCAGGAAAATTTTTCCGCCTGAATCCATCTTGCACATATACAAATCAACCATCTGACCATGCATAGAATACTGCTGTCATATATGTTCAGGTGCCCCTGCTGTTCATCTCAGTGTTCATGACAGGCTCCAAAGGAGAATCTCTAATGTAATTGGTCCTGACCTGACAGTTTGACTCCAGCCACTTTCTCACCAGCAGGATATGACTTCCCTCTGTCTCTTCTACAAACATTTCCATGGCTCCTGCTTCAACAAACTTAGGTCACTGGTGTCCCTTCTACAAGAATTTACTCGTGCAACCAGATTAGCAACAAGGTCCCACACTTTTACAGTTAAATCAACCAAATGCAGGTGACAATTCTACTCCACCAGCTTCTTTTCTTGCACTTCCCGCCTGTGGAACTCCCTTCCATATACTTGCTTTTCTGATGGCTACAACCTCCAGGAATATAAATGCAATGTCAATTCCCATCTGTTATTCACTTGATTTCAGTCCTTTCTATATCACTCCGTGTATCTTGTTCTTTTCCTTTCTCTCTACCTTTGCAACTGTCTTCACCCCTGTGTTCACATCCTTCTCTTGCCCTTTATCTGACACTCCCTGTAACTGGTTTGTCTTTCTCTTCACTCTCCTCCTGCTTAAACTTTTACTCTCTTATGTAGCCCCCTGAGCATCAGTGGCAGTACCGCCTTGCTTGGAGTGAAATGATTAAAATATATCTAAACTTATTTATAAGTGGAACTTTGTATGTGCCTGCAAGTAAAATATTTCAAATAAAGATTTATATTTAATACTTTTTTTGACTCAAAGGTATCAACTTTCAATAATATCCTCCGACCCCAATGCATTTGACTAATATGGTGGCGTTTTTATTTTTAATTTTTAATTTCCTTATATATTTATATGACCCTGTAACGGAACCACATTTCATTACCTTATAATGGTGCATTGAGCACTGAAACTTAATAGCTTTTAAGTTGTAGTATTATATTATTATAAAATACTTAAAACTATATATCTATAAAGGCTCTACTTCTGTATTGAGCACTTTTTATAAAAAGTAAATATTAAACTGTGGAATATATATCTATTAGTTTAAACCACTTATATATATATATATATATATATATATATATATATATATATATATATATTGATTGTTTAATACTTAGTTTTTGGTCATAATAGGGTTAGACCAGTGCATAATTGTATTAAAAGGTGCTCAATATTGTAGAACTTTTGAATATTTTCTATTTGTAAACGAGTTATTACGCGACCTAGGTTTCTACCATGATTGGTGTCTTCAGGCAATTTTTAATAACTATTAAAAAGCATAATAATTAATAATTATTAAAATTAATAATAATAATTAATAATTATTAAAAATCGCCTGAAGACACCACTCATAGTAGAAACCTAGGTCGCATAATAACTCATTTATAAATGGAAAAAAAAAAAAAATATATATATATATATATATATATATATATATATATATATATTAACTATGTCTTAACAATCAACTCCCTAAAGATGACAAGACTGAAAGTACTTGGGCCTTTTTAAATAAAACTAAAGATAATGAAATTGCGTATAGTGCCTTTTTTGCTATTTTTAATCACCATACCAAGAATCTTATTCCTGACTATGTGAGGATCAAAATATAAAGAAAACAGATGCAATAGGTTTAAGTTATTGAATCAAACATGATTAAATGAAGATATGCTGCCTAAACACACACACACACACACACACACACACACACACACACATATAAGTGTAAATGCCATTTCTAGTGGATACTCATATTTGAGTATATGCACTGTTTTTAAACACCATTTTTCTTTTTTCATCTATCAGACTGAATATTCATGAAATTTTATTAAAGAAAAAGGCTCCCTCCTTTAATAAGATTTCTCGAATATTCATGCTGGTAGACGAAATAAGATACTGCTTAAAATAAAACAAAGCATCTTACTCAAATATAGGTTTCCACTAAAAATGGCATTTAAAGTTATAAAAATAGATCAGATTAATAAATAATAATCCATTTTTCTTTGTATATGCGTACATTTGTCTGTGTGCATGTACGTGTGTGTGTGTGTGTGTGTGTGTGTGTGTGTGTGTGTGTGAAATGGCCTCACCTGTCAAAAGAAAGAGCTTTTGAATAGGCATTTTTGCAACAAATCACTCCCCAATGACATCATACTGCTTTTTGCCAAACTTGTCAGTGATAAGACCCAACCACCAAAAACCATTATTTCAATAACCAAACTGCTTTTGTGAAGTGGATCGAGTGGAAAACTTTTTACCTCCTCCCGCCACCTTCATATGTTAAAGTATACATGGGGATGGGTATCTGTATTGTGTGTCTGGATGTGTCTTAATACACCACCAGAAACACAAACAGCAAACATCTAGGACGTGTCATTACAGTGTACAATCAAGTCATGCGATGCTTAAAGAACTGGTTCTTGTCTAATCACAGAAGGTAACCTATTGATACTGACCATCCCAGAACCAGGATGGTGATATGACATAGGTCAGTCAGTCTGTTAAATAACATACGTGATATACACTGGGGTGATCATGTCTCGAAACAGGCATGATTTTCTTGTAGTAGGCTGTCATTTCTTTCTGCGGGAGACTAGTTGCCAACAAAGGCTGTAGAACCCAATCTGTCCTGCTATTTAACTCATAGCTGGCAGTAGAAAAAATGGATTACTACCTTTCCCAGGAGTGTGTGTGTGTGTGTGTGTGTGTGTGTGTGTGTGTGTGTGTGTGTGTGTGTGTGTGCAGAATTTCAAAACGTTCTCTGTTTATGAAGAGGAAGGTGTATATGTGTGAAATGCTATCATTCTTTACACATTGATATGAATGGTAGAAAAACCAAAAACAGGAAGAGAAGGTGGAAGGATAAAAGGCAGTAGCAAGGAAGGAAAGAGAGAAGAAATTAGAAAGGAGTGATGGCTGTAGGAAGTGATAGAAAGCAAAAGGAAAGAAAGAAAGAAAGAAAGAAAGAAAGAAAGAAAGAAAGAGACTGTAATATTAAAGAAGATTTTGACAAGAAAGAAAGAAAGAAAGAAAGAAAGAAAGAAAGAAAGAAAAGAGACTGTAATATTAAAGGAGATTTTGACAAATAAGAAAGAAAGAAAGAAAGAAAGAAAGAAAAGAAAAGACTGTAATATTAAAGGAGATTTTGACAAATAAGAAAGAAAGAAAGAAAGAAAGAGACTGTAATATTAAAGAAGATTTTGAGAAATAAGAAAGAAAGAAAGAAAACAAATATGAAAGGAAGAGACATGATAAAAAGAAAAAATGACAGAAACAAAGAAACGAAAGTGATAAAAAAAAAGAAAAATAATACAAAAATAATAGCAAAAAAGAATAGAAAATTTATGGAAGGAAAGACAAAATGAAAGAAAGAATAGAAAATGAGAAGAAAGAAAATTATGAAAGAAATTGTGAGAAAGAATAAAAGAAAGAAAGAACATGTCGAAAGAGAGAATGAAAGATGAAAAAGAAAAATAAACTAGTAAAAAGAGAAATGGAAACAAGGGAAGAGAAAAATGTGAAAGAAAGAAAGAAAGAAAGAAAGAAAGAAAGATAGAAAGAAATAAAGAAGTAAAAACAAGAAAGAAAGATAAACGAGAAAGATAAAAGAAAGAAAAATGAAAAATAAAGAAAGAAGAATAAACAAGAAAAGGGGATAGAAACAAGGTCAGAAAAAAATAAGTGAAGACAGAAAAACGAAAGAAAGAAAGAAAGAAAGAAAGAAAGAAATAAACAAACAAACAAACAAACAAAGCAGGACGGAAGAAAACATGTCAAAAGAGAGAAGGAAAGTTAAAGAAAGAAGAAGAAATTAAGAAAAGGAAGAGGGGAAACAAGTGAAGAGAAAAATGAACATAGAGGAAAACAGAAAGGCAAATAAAGAACGAGTAAAAAAACAAACGAGAAAGAAAGAAAGAAAGGCCTTGAAAATAAATGATGCCAAACAGCGAGAAAGACAAAAATGAAGTGTCAAGAAAGAACAGAAAAATAAAATGAACGAAGGAACGACAAAGAGGTATAAATAATTGAAAGAGGAAGAAACATTTTTTTGTTTTGTTTTCAGTCCTGCCTCTTTAAATTTCTCTGTCAATTTAACACTTCCATTGAGTCTAGACTCCTAAGCCGTGTATATTGCTGCAATTCCGTTCGCTTTACCGTCAAACTCTGCATTGTATTTCTTACACTCTCTACTACTTTTGCAAAAATATCGTTATCAGGAAATAATAGAAAATGATATGGTGTAGGCTGAGATGAGCCGACAGGGTGCGTCAGTTTCAACGTTTCAATGACCGTCATAGTCACCGAACACTGACGAAGAATGATTTCAGAATAAATAAAACGCGACTCAATTCCGAATTTATATCGTATTCTGAACACTGGAGTTACCTGTGAGTTTTATTTATGTATTTTTAATCGTTTTAAACTTTTCCTATTTGCGTTGTGGTGCAGTGGATATCGTCTCGGAACGAGAAATCGGCAAACCCAGTTCGAATTCGAATTCGAATTCGAGAACAGATTGGGTTTTATAACCTTGACTGGCAACCAGTCTACCGCGGAAAGTAATGACAACCTACTGCAGGAAAATCTTCTGTCCAGTCGGTCATGTCTCTTTCGAGACATGATCGCCCAAGCGTGTATCACGGATGGCACTTAACTGGTTGACTGACTTAGTAATGTGTGGCATTGACACAGCATTTTTAGTAATGTGAGAATTTCAAAACCCTACTTCAAATGTAAGATATATAAACAACTAATTCTTAATTTTCTAATTATATAACTGCTTAGATGTTTTTTCTGCTTTTTATCGGACAAATAGAACTGCTGGAAATTATTACATCTAAAACAAGTAAGCTACTCGATTAGCCATGAATGTCTAGTGTTCACATTACACCCTTCTCTGCCCGATCACCGAAGTTAAACAATGTCGAGCCTGGTCAGTATCTAGGGTGTTCGATTAAAACAGATCGAAGTTAGAGCTAAATAAAACAGTGTTATTAGTAAAGTTTTATTAATTTCACTCTTAGATCATGTTATTTTCATCATGGCAATTATGTGTGAAAAATAACATCGTCAAGGCTTTGACGGCACACCTTCACTCGATGGTCAAAGTTTTTGATGACGTCTCTGCATAAGTTGCTCCTCGATCTCACCAACATGACTTATTGTCTCATCCTTCAGCTGTTGAATTGTTGTTGGCATAGAGCTTACTTTTGAGATGGCCCCAAAGGAAAAAAATCTAAAGGCGTCAATTCGTAAGATTGAGGTGGTCAACTGACATCACTGTTTCGAGAGATAATGCGACCTGTGAACTTCTCATTCAATGAAGCCTTTGTTGCGCTGTCTTGTGGCATGTGGCACCGTTCTGTTGGAACCACAGATCTTCGGCATTCATAACATTCAATTCAGACCATAATCGCCATGACTCAAATAACATAATCCACTGGTGAAATCAATAAAATTTCACCAATAACACTGTTTTATTCACTGCTAACTTCGATCCGTTTTAATAGAACACCCTATAATAGGTGTCCGCTTCGATGTGCAAATAGCGAAAGAGTGGTTAATCGAAGAGCTGAGTTCTAATTCCAGTCGGGTTCATTACAGTCACTCGCGCGCAAATAACCTTGGGAAAGGCATGAATCCACCTCTTCTCTTTCTCCCCAACAATGAGTTAATTAATATGATATATCTCACTAGATCGTTATCTCCAAAAAAAAAAAAAAGTTCTTACAATGTAAAAATATTTCCTGGCTTTAAATAACCTACAAAAATATGATAAGCCGTAGAAAACATATAAATCCATCAATAACCATAAAAATTTTAGTAGTTTAATGTTTTTTTTTTTGTTTTTTTGTTTTTTTTTTGCCTTGTACAAGGTCCGGGACCACTCAGGCCTTGTAGGATTACAGAGTAAGATGCAATTTGTGCGCATTAGGGGGTGATAATGCTTAACACTGGACATGAACAAACTAAGATTGCAGTGATTGGGGAAACATCCCCTTGGGAGTCGGTTGCACTGAGCAGTGGTTCGTGGGAAGAAGCTGTTCAAGTGGAAATTACTTCTTACTAACGGAATACGGTGAGAATGTCTACGGTTTGCTAAAATATGAGTGGCAGGACTAAGGAAAAACATTAATTTTTTCTAACGGTCTGAACAAGACAATGTAAGTAAATTTACACTGTCGAAATAAATCATGATTTATAACCGTCTAAATATGCGTTCAGTTTTCCTCTTAATATCTTATATAAAATTTATTTCAATAAACTTGATAATACCTCTAACAATATTGATAATATTAATAATAATAATATTAATAATAATAATAATAATAGTGTACGTCAAAATAAACATAACACTATTAACTTATACTATTGCAACCAAATGCATAATAATTACAAACATGATGAAACAACACTCAAAAACATAATACATAGAAATCTTAAATCAATACATAATAAAAATCAAATTAAGCTCATCATTATTATAGTATTATATTTATAATATTTCATATTATGAAAAATTTAAAACAATTGACCTCATAGTCTCTAATAACCATACAACCACTACTAAATCCTCTACAGAAAACCAATGTAATGTATCAGTTTACATGCTCGTTCAGAGATTGTATCTCTAGTACTAATAATAAACCCACTACATATATTAATTTAACTACAACCACGCTCTCCTGTAGACTCACCTGCAACCTTTCTGATCAGAGTTCAGTAAAACAACATTTCTTAGAAAAACGTAGCCATGTAGGTAATATTAGACAGATTTTAGTCGATAGCACAATAATATTCACACATACACACAGTAAAAAGAACCTTCAGATATTAGAGGTCATCTACATTAAATCAAAGCAACTGACACTTAATAAAATCACATTTCAATCTAGTCAGCACATTATATTGCATTTAGACATATGGTTCTTTTAACATTCCGGTCTCTCACGCGGTGTGACGTCATGGAACCGCATTACAAATTTATGAACTGCGTCTGCTATTCGGTGATTGTTATCATCGCAAAGCAATGTTTTATGTCAACACGAGATAATATTATCTTTGATGTTGGATGTCTTTATGTCAACGTCTCTGTAACCTCTCTGAGGAAGGCTCATGTGAGCCGAAAGCTTAGAACCAGTATAATAAAAACTGTCCAAATTTTGGACAATTATGTCTTCATTTTCACCTGAAATAAAAGCCAAAATACGATGTTTGGAACGGCGCATGATTAAACATAATAGACATTCATTGTTTGTTATATTCAACAACCAGTAGTATAGCCCGGCGTTGCTCGGGTGTAATGAAAACTTTAAAACTAATCCATGGTCCTGGAGCTCAGACTCTTTAGACGTTGGCACGAAAGACTAAAAAGTAATAGTTGTTTCCATTTAAAGCAAAACCGTAGACTGAAAGAAAAATGAATGGATTTTTGATTTCCTGATATCGATATCAAATAAGTTTTTTTCCGTCGTAAACTGAATTTTGAAGGCCTCTGAGTAAATGGTATCATGGCAGAAACTAAGAACTACAATTATGCCTACTTAGAGCCAAACCCGAAGCAAAAGCTAAGATAAAAGGGATGAAAAAATACAGACATACAGGCAGATAATCAGACACACACACATCTTGCCTTTTATATATATATATATATATATATATATATATATATATATATATATATATATGTATATATCATCGATTTTCTGCACTATTGTAAAAACTGCAACCTTGAAATTTCTGAATATCGTTTCTTATGTTTTTGCCTATGAGTGTATCAAATTTTATTAAAATCGGACAACTCCTTCTATAACCCGATTTTTTCGATTATCGATTTTCGATATTTATCGGGGGTACCTCGACACAAAACCTAGCTAAGAACACTCGCAGACGCTTATAGTTCAACTGTGTAAATTTTCAAGAAAATCGGTTCAGCCGTTTCGGAGTCTATAGGTAACGGACACACACACACAGACACACACGCACACACAAAGTTCCATTTATAAATAAGTTTAGATTAGATTTAGATAGATATATGTTTATAATATATATATATATATATATATATATATATATATATATATAAACATTACTTTTCGTGAATACCCATATTTGACTAGACGACCTGTTTATTAAATGAACGCAAATAAGAAAATATACTGTTTTAAATGGAGCTTTTACTCAATATGAGTACCATTTAAAAACGTTTAACTAATAAGATATGTCGGATTAATATATTCAAAAATCTATTCCTTCTTTAGAAATATATATAACCATTTCACCCCAAACAAGCCAAAAAATCATTAACCCGCTGAGTAAGAAATAGTATATGAAAAAGTACAACTTTATTAAGGAACAAGTCAATCAGTTACGTGCCATACGTGATACACGCTCTAAGCGATCATATCTCGAAAGAGACATGACTGACTGGACAGAAGATTATCCAACAGTAGGTTGCCATTATTTTCTGCGGTAGACTGTTTGTCAGCCGAGGTTATAGAACCCACTCCGTCCTATTATTTAACCCATAACTGGAGGGAAGAGACGGATTAATACCTTTGCCAAGGGTATTTGTGCGTAAGTAAATGCAATGAGTTCAACTGGAATTCGAATTCGGCTCCCTGATTTGTCGTCCCGAGTAGATATCCACTGCACCACAACGCAGATTTAGAGGAATAATTTATTAGATCAGGGAAGCATCCCATTGGGAGAGGGTTCCACAAATTTTGCTGTTCATGTGAAAATGCTACGCGAGTCAAACTTGCATCTCGCCAATGCAGTACGAAGGAAATAAGGATAGCTATAATGTTCGGGGAATGGTAGGTATTATTAATGAAGATTAGGACTGGTAGAATGTTGTTCGTCTGAACCCTTTCAATGGAAATAGCGATAGAGCAATGAAAGAATTGAGACGTTCTGTCCGTGGCAAAGGGTTGGTAGGGTAGGAAAATAATCTCTCTCTCTCTCTCTCTCTCTCTCTCTCTCTATATATATATATATATATATATATATATATATATAAGGCAATCTGTGAGTCTGTGTGTGACTGTAATCTATGCACGCCTACATTTTTTAAGCTACGCCATTCAAACTTTCTAGGGACACATATCTAGAGGGAAGCCAGGTCGACACATACTTTTTGAGTTTAAGTTCGGCAATTTTCCCTTTCGCACTTTTTGATCAATGGATCCGATTGTTTACATTTGTTCCGTAAAACATCTAAGATCTAAGATGGTTGCTAGATTACGTCACAGAAATCAAATCAAACGTGTCAAACGCGACTAAAAAATTAAAAAAATGAGCCTTTATATTTGATTTTTATTTCGACGTTTTAAAAGTTCATTTGGTCAACAAAAAATGTGAATATTTTCCCCCGTAATTTTGAAACAAAATAAATATTTCTTTAAAATGTGTTTTTCCAAACAAAAACAAAATATGTAAAAAAAAAAAAAAATGCCAACGGTTAATTTAATTATTTAAGTCTTCTTTATTTTTCAGATTTAATATTTCATACTTCA